>VXAX01000294.1:215147-300398 GCA_013399835.1 Leptocoma aspasia
AAATAAAATAATAAAATAAATAAAATTATAATAAATTTGTAATGAAAAGGAAAATAACACTAATATGATGACGATAATAACAACAAACAACAACAACAACAAAAAGAGAAGGAAATAAAAGTCAAAAAATACAAATGAAAACCAATTCCTTATGACCCACCAGCTGATGTCCAGTCAGTTCCTGAACAGTGGCTCCCAGATGGCTTTTTCCCTGGTTTATGTGCTGAGCATAATGCCATATGGTGTGGGATACCGCTGGGGTCAGCTGGAGCCAGCTATTGTGGTTCTGTTCCCTCCCAGCTCCTTGTATATCCCCGGTCTTGCTGGTGGGAAGGGGTGAGGGGCAGCAGAGACCGTGGCTCTGTCATGGCTCTGTGTGAACGCTGCTCAGCAGGAGCAAAAACATCCTTGTGTTACCAACACTGTTTCCAGCACAAACCCAAGGTACCACTTCACACCAAACATTATGCAGAAAATTAACTCCACCAGCACAATCAGTCACTAAAGATCTATTCCTAATGAGGGAGTACGATGTAAACAAAAATCTTTTCAGAGACCAAACTGTTTTCTTTCTTTGCTTTCCCTTGTTACCTTTATTTCACATGAGAATATTTCCAGACACTCCGGAGCTTATTATTTTTAATTCATAATTGCATAAAAACACCATTATCATTAAAAATACACCCAATATACACAGCAAAGGGCTGTTAAAGAAAGGTGATAGATTAATTGCCACAGCTGTGGTTACTTATTACCTGATTCATAGTGGATTTCTCAATATAGAGAGTTTCCTAGCTCCCCTTTCTTGCCTCCTCTTGCTGCTGCTCTGATTATAAGCTCTCTGAGGCAGACAATAACTATACTTCTGATGTGCATATATCAAGAACAAGAACCATGGTTCCTTGGAACCATCACTATAAAAAAGTACAATAATTAGAGTAAGAAGAATAATTTCAGAGTTTCTAATTGCAGCTTTTAACAGCTGTTTTGTAAATAAAATTCTATTTGCCCTTGATTTTAAAATGATCAATAATTATTAGCTTTGCCCCACCATTAACTGAGCGTGCAGTAACACCACTAATATTTCATGACATATATGTGTGTCAAAAGAAAAATAAGCCTCTGAATTGCTACCTATTCTCCAGAGAATATTATACATACTTTCTGCACATAGCACACACAACATGATGTCCTTGAGTACAGTGGGCCAAGGATCATGATTTATCCAGCTGCATGGATGTAAAAGGAATAAAAACAATGGGGTGCATTGAACATATGCTGCTATAGCTACCATTTATTTTTCAACAACAGAAGAAAAAAAATCTGTGTTGAATTGTTCAGTTGGCTACTTGAAAGACAAAGGTAACAATAAGAATGGCTCATCTTGTGCTGCTATACCCATGGTACTGCAAAGCTTTTAGATGGTAGTGTTATCTTACATATTACTAATGTATAAAGTCTTGGAATTTTCATGCACAACTGGGTGAGTTAAGGACTAAATTAAAGAGCATCTCCTGTGAAGGCTCTTGCACCACAAGTGAAATATAATCTTTCTTTTTATTTTACATCAATTTTTACAGAGGGTCTTTTTTGCTGGTATCTGTATTGTGTTTAAAAGAAAGAGTATAAAATATTCCCCAAATCTATCTTATGTAAAGCAGCTATGAATCGTCATTCTACCACACACAGAAGGAAATGTTTAATAAATAATTCTGCAACTATAGTACACATCAAATGCAAACCCACAGAGCCAAGATTAAGGTTGCTGCAAGTATATATTTATTATTACTGAAGTAAATCAAACAATTCATTTACCAAGCACTAAGACAGACATTAGTAATATCAAAAAGAATGTGAAATTCACATACTTTAAACCCTGCTTGCAACTTATAAACCTTCGGAAACAATGTGTGTTATATCAGCCTTGGGTTCAACTCAACAGTCCCTTCTTGTTCCTTTGCTGGCAGAGAAAGTTATTGCGTGGCACGGTCTGCTCCAGCACACCCTCATGCAGACTACTGGGATGATTCCACAGAAATTTAATGGAAACAATAATTGGAGCGCCTAAAAGAGAAAAGAAGACATTGAGAAACAAAAAAGTCTCTCAGTCACAGGCTGATTTTCTCTGAACGTGATAATTTCTCATTTAGGTGGGGTAAAAACACTTCTGGTATGAAATTAATTTAGCCAGCTGGAGTCACTCAGCTTCTTATTACCAGCACTGTCAATATATAAGAAAGTCTCCATTGCTTCTCTTGAGGATATTTAATGGAAGCAAGCAAAGAAATAACAAGTGTTGTTATAGATGACTCCTCAGCAGGATACTTTATTTC
The DNA here is from genome assembly GCA_013399835.1 of Leptocoma aspasia. Classification (NCBI taxonomy): domain Eukaryota; kingdom Metazoa; phylum Chordata; class Aves; order Passeriformes; family Nectariniidae; genus Leptocoma; species Leptocoma aspasia. Next base: position 217,481 of record VXAX01000294.1, read on the forward strand.
CTTTGCAGAGAGAACTACTCCATTTAAAAGCCAGTCATCTCACAGCACATTACAATATTTATATTCAACATCAACAGAATAATTACAATTTTGTAGTACCAAACATGCAAAAATACTAAAATATAGCATTCAAATTTCTTGTACAACCTTGATTCACACAGGTGGACATACACATTTCAATTTCAACACAGATATTTTATGTTGAAGATTACACTCTGTTTTTTCTTTTTAAAAGAATTATGTTTGGTATGCATTTACATAAATATAGGTTCAGTATTTATTTTCTCCTTGTTGTTTTGGACATGCTTTGCTTAGGGTTCATTACTAAAACACTATCCAATTAACTAATATTGCATACATATAATGTGATTTCTGTTACTGCATGTAATAATCCATATTGTTGTTTCATTCTTGTGAGAACAGAAGAATAATCTCTAAAATTTAGTGTTGAAGTTTAGCAAAGGTACCCATAAACTCTGACTTCCCAAGTCAAAGCATTAAAACTTTGGGGTTTCCAGAAAATGCAATAGGTATACAGTACTTAATGTACTGTACCTCTATGTAAAGTACATTTAAAAGGTTGTTTGCATTGCTTTCCATTTTAACTGCAAATACTCAACACTTCTGCAAAGGAGATTTTGGGGATCCTGTCAGGTATTCAAAAAATGAGCTTGTTTTAACTTTGGGATAGGGATGGAATACAATTTCTTTTTGTAGGTTTCAAGAGTCTTGACTGTTGGCTATCTCCCTCCTGTCTCTTTCCTATTCCACTTCTGTCCCTGCAATAACTGAAGAAGTCTCCTGCACTATGGGAGAGTCAAGATGTGGATACCAGACAGACCTTAACCTGACCAAGTACATAGAGATTTTACTGCTTTCAGAGCTGATGGCTTCCAGGACCCAGCAGCAGTGTCTACATGTGCACATGTCTGGTAGCAGTCTTGAATACAATTAAAATATTTCATTTTTAAGATGACATTGGCATTGGCTTCAAGGGGGAATTCAAAGAAACCCAAAACTATTAGGCATTAGTGATAAAATACTGAAAGAGTTGAAGGTACTAGTATTTCCCATAAGTATCCATATGCATTAAAAAGGCAGATACAGAACCTGCTATGAAGTCTGTGAATGAATTCCTGCCTGCTTCTTACTCCGTTGCTGGTATTTTTCCAGATAGATCACAGCCCTTCAAATTTGGTAAGATGAATTCTATTTTCAATATTATAACTTAAAGGCAATGAAGATGACGAGTTGAGTGCAGATGCTAAATTAGTAAGCTTTATAATAATTACTTCTTTTTGGTCTGCTCACACTGGGTATGGTAATATCTAATACATATATTATCAAGAACACTCAACACATCTCAACTTGGTGAATATTAATAGCATTATTAAAACAGAATTACAACACACCATACATAGCTGGTAATAGCTACTAGCACTTTGTTTTATGGAATCTGTTCAAGGTCTTGAAATAATTTAGTAAGCAAGTTTTCAATCTCAAGACTTAAACACTGTTGAGTCTTTCACATGTACTACAAGTGATTAAAATTTTCCTCTTCTGTGTTTTTTCAGAAATGAAAATTATATATAAATAAGTATTTTTCTTTTTTTTTTTTTTCATTTAGAGGGACATTCTCTGGGCACTTGCACACCAAAAATATACAATGTAAAAACTCTTCAGCAATATCTTTGTGCTGCCAGAGATAGAAAAAATATCATCAGTTTTCACATTTTTTATTTTATATTTTGTAACTCAGTTACTTACAAAAGAAAACCAAGGGAGTAAACTTTGCTGCTGAACAGGAGCCAATATCTTCTTTCCCCTACTCAGAGTACCTCTGGTGCAATTCCCTGGTGCAATTAACCAGGATGGAATCAACAAGTAAATGATGTGCTTACCATTCATGTTAATGACACTTATACACAGATTGATAATGAGTCTTTGGTGCATTCCAAGATGTCCAGATACCAAGAATATTACTTGAATTTCAAATGTTCACACTATCCCCTCTGAAGACAATATTCTGCCTACACAGAATTTGCAAAAGCAGAAACAAAGTTTGCAAAGGACGACTATAAGGAACATCCAGTATCAAAACATCCAATTTCCTACTTTTACAAGTATCTGTATCAGCCAGTACATTCTGCAAAATTACCAACCTTTAGTTTAAACTCCACTAGATTTTCAGCTTAATTTGGTGATATTCTAAAGTTTCTAACCATGTTTTCAATCATCTAGAGCATTTTGGGAAACTCGGCTCTGGAAAATGAGCTTTTGACCATTATTACAAACGGGAAAGAATCTACTATTTTGCAAGGTCTCCAGTAAGAATTAGGATGAGTTACTTGGATGTTGCTTGAAAGGTTCAGAAGCAGTATGGGCACAATGCAGGAAGATGCCTTCTGTAGAATTTGCTACAAAGATGCTACCAATGTCACTGCCGAGCAAAAACTTATAAGCATGCACAGAAGTGACAGAAAAAAATAAAAAGGAAGTGAGAAAATTTATAATCTTAAATATGTGGAATATTACCAATACAAAACAGCCAACAATGTCAGTAAGACTAGACTAGAGGGGCTTGATCTAGGATAAAAGTAGGAAAACTTTAGAAAGCCTTAATATTTTTCAGAGCAGATCAAGTACTTGAATTTAGTTTGTGTGTAGAAATTTGCCTTAGCTCTCCAGAGTCTCAATTCTGCCATTCCTAGTTGCCATATAGATGAAATGTGACAAACAACTGCTTTTCATGTAGTCTTCACTCTTTCTTTCATGCTAAGAGCCAGGAGACTAAAATGCAAACAAGGAGTGTTTGATGTATTCCCCCAGGCTGTTTCAATCCACCTCCTGTGAATAGCTTCTGAAATCCAGCTATAATCCCTGTTTTCAGCTACATATCAGACATCAGGAAGAGAGCCTCAGCCATCCCAACTCTGATTTTCTGATTGTCTTCTCTCTCACTACAAAAAACTTGACTCTACCAGAGTCACCAGGAAATCCATAGTGAAATTTAATATGTGAACTGGTGAAAACAAAATTCCTGTCTTTTTTATTTTTTGATGGCTTTTTTGTATTCATGTTACCTTTTTAAAATATATTGCACAACCTCCCAGAATTTTGTGTTATGCTGTCACTGAACACTTAACACTTGCTTTGACATTAGTTTGGATGACCTTTTCAAGTTATTGTGTGAAAGAAGTCAACTTCAGCAAAGGTGCATTCTTTCTCATTAAAAATTCTAAAAGGAAACATACAATGATTTGGGTTGGAAGGGACCTTAAAGATCATCTCATTTCTAACCCCCTTCCATGGGCAGGGATACCTTCCATTAGATGAGGTTGTTCAGGGCCCTGTCATATCTGGTCTTGTTCACTTCCAGGGACGGAGCATGCACAGCTTCTCTGGACAATCTATTCAGTGCCTCACCACCATCACAGGAAAGAATTCCCTTGTAAGATCTAACCTAACCCTACCCCATTTCAGTTCAAATCTATCATGACTACTTGTATTATGACTACACACTCTTGTCAAAAGCTCCTCTCCAGTTTTTTTGTAGTACTGGAGAGGCCACAGTGAGGTCTCCCTGGAGCCTTCTGTTCTCCCGGCTGAATAACCACAGCTGTGCCAGCCACAGGAGAGGTGCTCCAGCCCTCTGACCATCTTTATGGCCTTCCTCTGGACCTGTTCTCACAGGTCCAGTGCTTCATTCTGGGGCCCACAGACATGAATTAAACACTCCAGGTGGAGTTTCATCTGAGCAGAGTACAGAATACTAACTAAATGCTAAGCTTGCTCTTTGACACTGAAATGGTGGTCAATTGGTTTTGAATTGGTTTCATATGAGTATTGCTAAAAGTAGATATTCTAAAGAACTGGTAAAGCATTCATTTAAAGGAAAGCAAAGTATAGGTTTTCACTGAAACCAGAAGAAATTTGGTGCTGATTTTAATGTGAGAAGTTGCGAGTCCTTTAATTGCTCAAAAACAAACTGAGAGCTCCCTGAAGGAAAACAATTTATATGAAAAGAAAAATGCCCAGGAATACCTGACATAGTTGAGAACAGGGAGTGGGGAGGAAGGAGTCAAGTCTTCAAAGCATGTATTCTGCACAGAAATGTTATCTCATATTCTCAAGTGTTCTAAAACACAAATATATCACAAGCCTGAGTGAAAATGCACAGTTAGAGCAGAATTCAGTACGCAGCCTTTTCTACATGCACATATGAAACAGATGGAAGTTGCTTTTTGCATCACTGCAATTTCCTATAGTGAAGTGTAACCTCTGCCAAGATCAGTGCTGACACACGTTTTCATGACTGTCAGGAAATCTTTTGCAAATATATTTAGAGGGCAGCTACTACAGTCACACAAGTTTGTATTTCCAGTCATTGAGATCATGTACAGAAAAAAACAGGCACACAAACACACCAAACAGAGACTGTATGAACAAAGGGGTTCCTGGATTTTTTTTAGTTTTTGTATATATCAGTTACTGAAGATTCTTTGAGTATATTCAGGGAACTTAGGCTGGGAGCTGGTACCAGATGTGTAAATCTACTACGCTTAATTACAATTTTTTTCTATTTTGCTTTTTTTCTCAGTCTCATTCTCTTTTTTCCAGCATCAGATTTTCCTTGGCTAATGTAAATTGTTAGGTACATACATTAAAGGGCTCTTGACAGCTTTAATCTGCATATTGAACTCCACGCTTTTTTTTAGTTTTGATTTTCCTATTTTCTCAATGCAAACTTTCTCTCTGAGATTTACATGGTCTGGTTTACAGAAATTGTTTATTCCAGGTCCCCCAAAGTAATGCTCAGGCCCTTGCAGTGCTCTTGCTGCTCTTCTGCTGTGGTCTCCACTTTATTCCTATGGACTGCAGTAGACAAAATAAAATCCTGCTTTGTGAATATAAAACCTGTGGAGAGCTCAGATAAAACTCTGCCATCTGGGACAAGCTATCTGCTTGCAGGCTAGAAGGCAACAGAGTTCCCCGAGTTCAAAGGGAAGGAGAGAAAATGAAAGCTGACTATCCCTGTACAGTCAGAAGACAAGTAAAGGGTATGTTCTGGAGAATCCTTGAGGTTTATCATTTTCTATCTGCAGTCTTCTAGCATATGAGTAGTCAGTGGGATCCCTTTGTTTTTATTTCAACATGTATAAAGGCTATATTTCAGACCTCAGACTATATGAAAGTACCCTTCCAAATTAGCCTTCAAAAAGTACCCTTCAAAATAGTACATTAAGTAGAGGTCTATATTTCTTGTAAACATAATGAGACCACATATTTCTATGTACTTTTAAAGGTAAGACATTTGTCATTTTAAACAAGGATCCACAAAAGGTGTGCTTTCACTCCAATTTTCCTCTTCCACAGTAATTCAAATGAACTATCAATCATTTTAATAAAAAATAATTTTTCCAACATTTCCCCACATGGCATCTTGCTGAGGGATGCACATAATTTCTGATTAGATGTCATAGAGATGCAGTTTAACACTCTATATCAGAGCCTTTGAGGAGACAAAAAAATCTGCCTTTATTTTCTTATCCTGGTTGGACAGCTACTCAGAAAAGCATTTGAGCATTTAAAACTTGATATATTTTAAATATTATATTTTTCTTTTTAATGTTGAAACACATTGCAGAATGTTGAAACCAGTAAAAAGTCTGTGACATAACTTTCTAATGGTATAAACATCATCTCTCAGCAAGGTGGCCCTTGCAAAATGGCAGCATGACAATTATGATTATCACAGACAACACTCACGCACATCAGTTTCCATTCTACAGAAAATTTTTTTTTTGTATAGGCTTTCCTGCCGTGGAAATTGTTCTTTTTTGAGAATTGTGCTGAAGAAATCTTTCCTTTGCAAAACAGATTACGTTAATCCCATCCTAAGAAGACAAATTAAAAGGCATTTGCTATGTACTTTTCAGAAAACACAAGGATGTGTAACAATCCAGTGTTTGTAAAAACAGACACTGTTGAAAAAACAGACACTGAGTTGAATATAAATGCTAAGGAATATGATCATAAAAGTGATGATGAAGGTATCTGAACACTTTTTATGCAATTCTATATAAATACAGAATTGCATATTACATCTATATAAATATACCTCTGCTGCTGATCAGTAGGATCTATCTCTTTCCCAAATAACTTCACAAAGGAGGTGTCACCTCTCCCATGAAGACAGGCTGAGAGATTTCAGGTGGTTCAGCTGGAAAAGGAGGGTCTGGAGGTGCTGCACAGCACCTTGCAGTACCTGAAAGAGGCTACAAGAAAGCTGGAGATAGACTTTCATCTTTTGGTACCTAAGGGGGGTTGCAAGTGTTGTGAAGAGGAACTTTTGACAAGGGCACTTAGAGAGAGGACAAGGGAGAGTGGTTTAAATTGAAAAAAATTATGTTTAGATGAGCTATAAGAAGGAAATTCTTTGTGAGTGGTAGTGAGGCACTGGAGCAGGCTGTCCAGAGATGCCCCATCCCTAGATATGTTCCAGGCCAGTTTGTATGGGGTTTTGAGCAAGCTGGTCTAGTGCAGTGTGTCCCTACCCATAGCAGGGAGGTGGGAAGTAGATGATCTGTAAAACCCCTTCCAAGCCAAGCTATTCAATGATTCTATGCAAATGCAGGAAACAGATATTGGAATTGATGCAGTGGAAAGTAAAAATGTTTTCTTAGCTGTACCTAGTTAGTCAGTGGCAGAAATAAAAGAATTTGAAGCCTCAGACTGCTGATGTGTTCAAGAACTAGTCTCTCTGGTACTTAATTCCATATGGCAGAATTTCCTGGCCAATTGTTTAAATTGTCTCAATCAAGCACATTCTGCAAATATAAATTAAGAGCAATAATAATACAATTTTTTACTTTTTTAAGGAAGGGTTCAACAATAATTTCCTTTACTACAGAGTTCTTTTACTTAAACACATACAATGTATCATTGACTGGAAATCACCTGGCCAAAAAACCCTCCAACATTAAAATTCTACAACAGCAATCATTGTATCACATAAATTATGGCCCACTGGTGTACTGCACATTGAATTTCCTCTGACTGTGTCCTTTACTGTGAAAAACATGAAAAACAGATGAATAAAATACATGATTTGTATGACTGCTTAATGTAGTAATGAACTGAGTGGATTAAACAGTATAAGGGACTGTATGGGGTAATATCTCCTTGTTGGTTTTCTGATAAAAATTTCTCACCAGAAACTAAACTAAGGTCATGTAGGAGTCACAAATTTCATGAGCCTGCAGCACAAAACCATAGAGAAATGAGTCCATGTAGTCTCATTCCATACTCCATGGTTGAATTGGTCCATACTAGACTGTTTACCAACACACACATGTCAGTTTGGGAAAGATGATTCTCCGATTTTTTATTGTAAGCGATGCATCAACTCACTCTGCAAACAATTACAGAAGACAAACTGTTGTACTAGCTGTTCCATGAATAGATCAGGGATATTTTGGCAGAATATACTGAATTAGTCTGGGTTTTTTAAATTCAGTCCTAGTGTTATCTTGCTATTAATTTGCCCACTCTAATGCATATATTAAGATGATGAATAATTCTGGAAGTAAGTCTCTGAATTACAGCATTAGAATATAATACACTAATCACCATCTTAGGGCTGGGAAAAGAAAATAAAAAGGAAGGAAAATATGTTCCTTAAATTTAGCAAAACTGAGCTTTACTCATTTGCTCCATCAGCTACCGTTACAGACCGTGTTATTCAGGTGAGCAATATTACCACATTGTGATTGTGTGAGCACATCTGATTTTACAGTTCCCCAGCCTTGGCTGATAGCTTTGTTTTGGAGAGCTGAAACCAGATAGATCATCATATAAGTAAACAACAGCAACAAAAAAAGTGGTTTAAGACCATCCTTCAACCTTGTTAACAACCTCCTTGAGCTAATAATAACAATTTCTGAGGGTTTTTCCTCCAGCATTTTAGCTTCTCCTTTGCTCATTTGGCAGATCATTTTTCAATATCTTGTTACTTCTTAGCCTGGAAAAGAAACAGAATTCCTTATATGACAATTACTTGTAGAGTTCATGTTTGAACTCTTCCAGTCTCATTTATTTATAAAGATTTTGGAAGATCTAGAAATCATTGCTTTTTTACTGTTATTGAACTTCAGAAACTTGCAGAGGAATCTAGCAGTATTTTTGACATTAGGCAACTACACTCCTGGCTATTTTACAAGAATTGTTACAAAAAGATGTGGTTTGAAATGGGTTTATACATATTCATATATGCAGGAGAAGGAATAACTTAAGGATATTAACTTCTATGCTCACTTGCACAGATATTTTGTACGCACATGTAACCATATAATACTTTGACCCATTCATATCATTCTGTTACTAACAAAAAGTTGTTTTTAGAGAAGTTATGCCCTTTTGGCTGTATTTTAAATTAAACAAAAACCACCAGTTTCCCAGATTATTTGGAGCAGAGAGTGCCATTCTTATTTGCAAAAGAGTCTTACAGAACTAGGTAATTTGAAATTAATTATTTATAACTCAGACTGCACAGGATCATTCCTAAATTCCTATTAATGTCTTTTTAACATTGAAAATTGCTGTATCTACCAACTCACATTTGCTGTTGACAGAGGTATAATTTACCAGGATAAGATAAAACTTCAATGCAATAACTCAAGGATTTTCAGTCAAACACTTTAATGTCCCCACAGATTTTTCTTTCAGGTCAACATTTGACATGTATCTGAAGAGAGCATACAATACTGCTCATTCCCTTTAAGTAGACCATTTACTAAAATACACCCCACTGATCTTTCCAATTATTTGCAGTAGAAGAAAAATTTATTTCTCCATAATTAAAAAGTACACTCTAAAAACCATATATTTAAAAGTCAAGCTTACTGTAGCAGCCACTTAGTCCTTTGAGGTGTTCCCCTGGGAATTACTTATGATGACTCTGTGGAGCTAATTCCCTAGCTCACCAAAGCTGAATTCTGTATTCTTCTACTGAAATGTGTCTTGCCTCCTATCAGAATATTAATCATATGCATTTCTCCACTTTTCATTATGGTACCCATTCTCCAGGTTTGTGCTTTAACTCAACAATATGGGGTTTTGGCCCACACTGATCTATGCAGGTCTACTGCTCAACATCATAAGATCCTGAAAGAAGATCAAAGATGAACTGCAGGTCTGGCAGAAGGGAAACACAGTCAATGACACCGTGGCTTGATTTGATGCAGACCTTTGCTGATCAGCTGCATATCTTCTGATTTTGTCATTAACAACAAGATTTTCTCACTAAAATTCACAAAGACTTTCTTAGCAATGATCAACAGAATAATCTTTTAAACACCAAATAAAATTAAAAAAAAAAAAAGAAAACAACACAGAATGCATTTTAAAATAGGATAAACACAGGTTTTCACACTTAAACATGACACAAATAGAAATGGAAGAAAAAGCTTCTAGACAAATATTTGTGGAAAATAATCTAAAAAGTTATGCTACATCATAAATGTAATAGCAATTTAAAAATATTTGATACTATGAAAAAGCCCAGTAATCAATGTAGTTCACATAAACTGGAATATAGCATGTAATGGAAATAACACATTTTTACAGTTTCATCAGCTATTGGGACATATATTCCAAAAACGTGAACTCCAATATCAAATTTTGGTCATAGAATCATTGGAGAACCACCTGAGGAGAGAAAGTATACAAGTCTACAAGGCAGAAGCTTTGGGAAGATTTAAAAGCAGACTTGCTAAAAGAACTAGATGAAGGAAACACAGGATTATAACATGTAAGTATATATACAGTAGTTGTGAATATAAAAGGGAATAGCAATCTACTCTCCACATTGAGGGAACAGGAAGTATCATCCAGTGTGATCCTTGTAATTTTTAGATGAGTCCTGTATGTGCACATAGGTGAGTCACCAGTAACACTGGTGAGAATCAGTGAATCAAGAATCTCTGCATCAAGCTCCCTTGCACAACTTTGACTTTTCCCTGAGACTAGCTTTCTGAAAAGAGCCGGTATTAGAACCTGGACATTCTAATCTCATAGTAAGAAAACCAAACATACTATGCAATCATCACACTGTTATTGTATAGAAATAGCCCCACAGGTCTTCTTTCAACACCAAAAAAAATTTTTTTCTTCCCAAAATGCAGTTTCCCCAAACAATATTTGAGTTCCAAAAAAANGGGGGATATTTTCTCATTTGACAGAATTTGAAGATGCTGTATTCACTGTTTAGCCTTTTTTAAGTGCAGCAGGTCATTTGCATAATAATTACAAGGTTTAACAATAGTATTAGTGGCCAAAAGACATACATTCCAGTTAAACTAATGATAGAATTACATCACACATTTTAATGCAATTTTAAAATGAAAGCTCTTAAATTCTAAAATGTCATACAGATCCCCAAAGCTCAGCAATATTTGTGCTTTAAGAAGGTAAAACCTGTTCCCCAGTCCACTGTGAAAGCTCTGCTCTTTCGTGACTTTCAAAACCCTACTCATAAATACTGATTAGGTAGTATTTCACCATAGGGTACAGCATTACTAGCAGAGCTCCCTACCCAGGGCGAAAATGGAAATGTTAGTATAGTAAATCAGGCCAAATGTCCTGGAAATTCTATACATGAAAGATCATCTTTAACAAACAGATGTTAACTTGGGGCTCAGCTCCTTTTATTTTTAGTATGCAAGTGTCAAATGCCACAGACTGATTTAAAGTGGAAACCTATGAGCAAGGAGTACATAATGTAATTGCATTTAAATGGAAAAGAAGCTTAGAGGCACAGACTGTTTGGAGTGCAGCTGGCTGACAGAACTGCAAAAGTACTGGATCCAAGAGACAATTTATTCTGCTAAACAATGGGTCACATGCTACCTGTCACCTTCCTGAAATTGTCACAGATTAAACACTTTTACAGCTTGTTATGAAAGGCTTCTGTACACCTACAGAGTTCTTTGGCTGCTCTTTGGACTAGTGACTCATAATACCTGGTTAAGCATAAAATGCATTAAATGCGTGAGGACTTTTGTTTCAATTGCAGAATCATTACAGAAGCAGTGTAGTAATTAGGGACTTAATTAGCCAATGGCCATACTTTATTCTTCATATAACCATTAAATGGACAATTAACTGTTCTCTCCATTTTGTTCTTAAATGCAGTATTTCATAAAAAAACCAACAAAATCCCCCAAAAGAGCACAAACCCCATATATCACCCATGATATTAGGAAGCAGTTACATTAACAGCAATTTCCCTGCCTCCATGATAGCTCTGCCTCAGGCAAACACTTCAACTTTCCTCTGTTCCTTTAAGTAGGAAGAATTCTTAAATGTTTGGCCATGCTGGAGCCTATAGTATCCTTAGAGCTCACTAGGGGGAGGATAACATTGCTTTGCGGCTGGTGGCTTTATACCCAGAGATGTGCAGGTAGCAATTAATTACCACACTTCTTTCCTTTCTGATGAGCTTCTTTTAAACAATGCAACTTCCACTGCTGGTAAACAGGAATTCCAATATTGTTTCCAAAAATATAATGGAAACCTGCAGGAAACACAACATGGGGCTGGAAAATTTATTATTATTTCACTTGCAGATTCATACCACATGGTATCACCCTCCATGAGTTCAGGAAGATATCTTATGTTAGCAGTGGGAAAATAGTGTAAGTCTTCTGTGTGGCTGAGTGCACTTTTCCATTCTTGACTTCATAAAAATTGTCTACCTTATTTGTAAGCATTATGTCTCATGCAGTAAGATTGGGAAAACAACCTAGTTTTGATTGCCCTGAAAAAATCTCTCCTTTAGTGAAACTCATCTCTGATTTAAGGGGAGAAGTTAGTCAGCCTGTATTTAATCATGTTCAGGTTCCCAGGCTCTACTTTAGGTTTTACACAATTTCTTGGCAGAAATCAACAGTTTGCTACATTAGAGACTGCACTAAAGAAAAAAAAATCCTCTTTTATCTAGTGAAAATTGAAATCCATGTGTGACTCCAAATGAGACTCTTTGAATCATGGTGTACTGCAAATCCTTGCTTCATACATACATGAAGCCACTTCAGCAGTAACAGAGCTGTGGATGTCCCTGAAGTTAAGCATGACACCGGTGACCAACACGCCTGACACTGAAAACAGCACAAAGGAAAAACGTTGTGCCAAAGATTTGTTCTTGGCTTGGCAAAGAGACTGCTTTTGCAACCTATGGTGTTTTCAACACTAGCAAGTGTCTCATTGCAACTCTCCAGAGAAATGAAGCAGAAAACCAGCCTTCAAGAGAATCAAGAAATCAAACTGATGTGGCAAAAGCTCACTAAACATTACAAACTATAACAGATCACTCAGTTTCTTCCAGGAATTTCATAGCACTGTGTTGTTCAGAAAATCAAATGCATTGCATTTAACTGCTCTGGGACTTTTAGGATTTCCAGTACAGAATGCAGGAATTTCCACAGAGTGGTAAACAGAGAATGTCTTCTATGGAAAATTATTTTTCTCTTGTGCATTATCTACATTCCTGACATCATGACTCTCAGATTATCAGAATAAACTTTGTTCCCTTTCTGAATGACACAAAAGCTAAAAGGACTTTTTCACTCTAAATATAACATTTTTGTGGGTGTCACCATGAAAAATACCATTCTATCATAACAGAACCAGTCATATAGCTCTTTACCTGAAAGAAGGCAACTACAATTGCCCAGATTATCTCAATTAAATTATGTTATTTTATTCATGCTTCAAAATAGGCTGTGATGAGGCAGAAAGAAAAAATTCTCCTTCATACTTACAGATCTTCTCTCTAGTGTTCCTATCACAGTATATAACTCCAGTGCTTTAATTTATACCAGTTCTATTTTCAAGGAGAATTTTCTCCTCTCCTGCTATGTATAAAATACACACTGTATAAATCATATAAATCAGGAAAGATGATGGTGAGAGGATGGGAAAAATAGTTACTATCAGGAAAGGACTTGAAAGCTTTGACTGAGCTTTGGTAAAATGGTTTGACCAATGTGTTGCTTAAAATATTTGGCTTAGCACTGGAGTCAGCACATTGCTGGTTTTGCACCAACTTGGGAAAATTCAGCATAAAGATGAGCTTATTGAAACCATATTGCAGTGTTACAGAATAGACAAATACGACTGCAAAACAATGGTCAGAGCACAAAAGTTACTTTATATAACCATTATGTGCCGACTGGCCCTTCACAAATTTGTAATGACATTGAATTCCTATCTTCTTTCTGCCTATGGAGGAGCACAGATAAATTAGTGACTTAGGCATGATCCAGAGCTGCATCTTTATTTCTCCAGATTTCTAGTGTCAACACTAGATAACTGAGGTGGGGATTGCTTTCAAGATTGCAGTCATGTTCCCTGATGGTGTGTATAACAAATACACAATCATATGTATAAAAGGGAGTCACGTTTTACCGCAAAAAGAGTCTTTTGACAGAATTTAGTCATGCCAATGTAGCAGTCTAGGGAGGTTATGAAAGTTAGTCAAGCCTCTCAGAACTAAGACTTAGAAAAAGACTGTACAACACTTAGAAAACAAAAATAAATCCTTATTTTTCATAATACTGAAATACAGCTTGTCTCAATTTAGCACATGGTTATTTTGCTTAATGTTATTTGCATTGTAACATAATGATCTTCTAAAAAATTTGTTTAAATATAATTTCTAGCCAGACTTTACAATAAAGGATTAATTCCTGGATGCTGGATACCACTACAAATTTCATAGGGCAGACAGCAACAACCTTGGCATTGTTTTTACTGGCATTTGGGTAAAATAACTGTGTAATGAGTCCTTGGTTGTCCTTAACCAAAACTTTGCTGGACAGGTTCATTTACAATGCTCAAACAGAATGACCTTCCAATCTAGCTTAGAGGCCCCTAGATTGCTATAAATGTGACCTGACATTTCCTTATGGGTGAAAAATTAGATTATAGCAAAAAATACAATAACATAATTCTATTTCAAGGTCTAAGTGAAAGTGGTGGTCGAACAGATTAAGATGTAAAATTCCTTTGTAAAATTAAATTATTTATAATATGATGCATACTCCTTGTTTTATGTGTCATATAATACAATTATTTCACACAGTATAGCAGCTGCATTCATTGGTGCTGCTGACAAAACAAAAATAGTATCATTGCCAAGAAGGGGGTCAAGAACTTTGGAGGGCAGTTATTCAGACTTCTAAAGTTTCATCTTTAAAATACAAACACTTTCAAGTTTTGCTGGTTTTTATAATGGTATTTGGCTATTAGGAAGTTTTTTGACCTATAATGCTAATGAAAATCACCCCATTTTTACAAGTCTTTTAACAGTATTGGTATATTAAATTACTACATGTTTACATGCTCTCCTCAGATTGTCAGCTGCCTTACCTCAGTCTCTAACACCTTACAATTTTTTGCCCACAACCAACTAGAGGTCCCAAAGAGACTAGGTGCAATTGTTTAAAAGCCTAAACATTTCATAGGTAATTCTCATTCAGTAGTTAAAATACCTAAACCTCATCAATTAAGTTAGTTAATATATGGTGAGATTATAGCAATTAATTAACAGAATTTATTTATAATGAAAATTTTCAATTTCAACCTTCAGTTATATAGTGTTAGTGTTCAAGTTTCTCTTTGTGAGCTTTAGCAAAGCTTCTTTACAAGAAAGCGGAAGCAAAGGAAAAAAAATGTAATCAAGAGGAAATTATATGAATTTCCAGAAACTCACATTTTATTCTACCAATTCAGTATGAAAACAGAGAAGAGTCTGACAACTGTATTCTGCTTAATGGCTATGCTGTGTAGGTCTTTTAGCGAAGTAATGTACACACACAAATAACAAAAAACCAAGAAATGTAAGTCCTGTAAATGTTATGAAATAAGGCACTAAAACATGTCATCTTTTATCAGCCCAGCAGTGCTTAGTAATTAAGGCACTACTCATACAGCATTTCTTCAATTCCAACAATAAACTCATCTAAGAAAATGAAGTTTCTTTCTTCTACACCCTGGAATATTTTGAATTTAAAATAATTTATTTCATGAAGCACCTTCAGGTTGTAATTCTGGCCCAGATATTGCCTTTCTTTATACTGTTTTAATTAAATGGGCAAATAGTTTCAAACTCTGAAAAAAAGGAATTTTGACCGATGTTTGTTTAATCTGAGCTAGGCACATAAAATTCTGTGTTCTAATCTAAAATGTTACATCTGTATTTGATCAGCACTTCTGCCAAGACCTTGTGTTCTAATCTAAAATGTTACATCTGTATTTGATCAACACTTCTGCCAAGACTTCGTAGTAACTCTGAAAATATTATCTATCTTTGTGCAATGAATTAAAAAAAAATCCTTTTCTAGTTTCACGCCTTTCTAACCTACTGCCAAATTGTATTTTTCCATCAGTCTTTGGACCTGCCAAATCAATAATTTTTTTTAAGACTGTACTTAATAAATTGCAGGGCAGCAGATTTTCTTAGTAGGGTTCAGTTTTCAAATCCATTAAAAGATGCTCCTGTCTGTGTCACGATCACACAAAACTTCTCTTAATTCCCACTGGATATTGTTGTGTCATGAGACTGACTCTTCCTGCATAGCACCAAACACTGAGTTGCAAAAGCTCTGCGTTTCCTAGGAGTTGCCCAGCAAACTTGCCATAACATACCGGAGATTCCCAAGGCCAGATGTGAAGTATACTGTTACAAGCAAAACACCAAAGGACCATTTGACAAATGGGAAATTATATTATTTATCACCATGACTCAGAATCGTAGACATTTGAGATTAGGTTCTTAGTCTATCTAGACAAGTTAATACTGTTGCAGGTAAGTAGCTCACCTGTGTACATAAAACATGTTTGTGAGGTCACAGAGCACTAAACATTTTTCTCTTCTCTTATTCTAGTAGTAAAACACTGCCTGTAACATGCCTTCTGTGTCATACTGTTCAGAAAGGTGAAGGTAACACCAAATAATACAGATCCTTCACTTCTTGCTCCACAATACCCCCGCTCTCCCCCCAGAAAAAAAACCAAACACTCACACATAGAATTAGTGCTGAACTGCCCAGGAGTAGAGGGACATGGTTATTTTGTGGTCTGCAAACAAATGTCTTTCACAAAGCTGTCTGTTGTCTTGAGTTCAGACTTCAAATTCCTTCTGTTGATGCCAGACCTCATTTTCTGCCTAACATTAGCCTGATCTGAACATAGCATAAGTATAATTTTGGGAAGAGCTTTTGGAATATTACTAAGTACATAAAAATCATTCAGTTGCTTAGACGAAGTTTTTGTAAGTAAATCTGCATCACTTGTCCCTAAAATAACAGCATTTAGCCATCTGTGCAATTTGAAAGTTTCTTAGCAACTTCATCATACCCCAAAAGAGGCGATTTTTCTTTTCCAAGGAAAATCAGATCAAATACATAAAAATCAAAAAGAAAACAAAGGAGTAAAACATTCTCCGTGCCTCTAGAACTTAAACCAGCAAACCCCACAAATCTCCTAAACAGACAAAAACAACTCTGGAACTACTTCTATCATAACTGTATTGTATTCCACGATGTGGTTCCCACAGAGACTTGGACAAGTAGAAAAGAAAGGGGAAAGTATCTTTGACCTTCATTTCAATATTTCCAAATCAATAGGATATCTCAGTCACTTATAACACATCTAAATTACATTTTTAAGGAGAACCTGAATCAGTTGAAAGCAACTTAATTAAAACTGTGCTTTTTTTATAGTGAAAAGAAATGCAAGAAGTGCATGTCCTGGAGCAAATTATCACATTGCCCTATCTCCATTTCAGCATATTCAAAGACAGCACAGAGCCAGAACATTAATAAGGCACTAGAACATTTAAGAAATGCTGGTAGAATATGGAGTCCCTGGATTAGTGTTGTTTTTCTTTATTCTCCTTTTCATCCAATTAGCAGGAAATTGTAGAGGTTTTACAACTATACCAGTCACCTGCTTCATACATTGTTTTTTTGTTTTTGTATTTGTTTTTTTTTTTTTTTTATAACACTAGATAACCTACTTTGGTTAGAGTAATTACTACTGAAATGAGAAAAAATATTCTATCAAAGCAGGTTCATCTTCAGCAGATGTATATGAATACTCAGTTTTTGGAAAGACATACACAATTCCTTATTGTCGTGGTTTAACATATCTTGGTTTTTAGTTAAAAAGAAAATCCATCAGATATGGAAATAGTTCTCTGCGAGGACTGCTAACAGCTCCCTCTGAATCCAACAGAACCAATCAGCTGGCTAGTTTTGAATACTGACACCCTGTTAAACCACTTAAGAAAGCTGAACATGCCTCTGTGAAATCACTTCTAAAACCAAACAAACCCCTGGAAGAAACTTTGAACAGGTAACTGGACACTGGCCGGGCCAGGCCTCGCTCTGCCCCACGGCCCAGCCGGCTCAGCCCATGGCGCGGCTCGGCTGAGATTCTGCTGCTGCCAGCTTCCAACCATGGCTGCCAGGCCAGGACAGCTCCACTTGGCTTTGGGCAGGGCCGAACCAGGCCCCACTCCAGCCATGAGCTACCAGGCCATCCTGCTGGCTCCATGGAAAACCATGCAGCTGAGAACAGAGGCGGCCCTGCAGCCCCGCACAGAAAGTAGCCCCGTGGCTGGAATTGAACAGGGCAGGGGCCAGAAAACGGCCATGCAGCCAGAGCAGCTGCCGCCTGGCAGAGATCACATAACCATCCACAGGCCCGGGTGAGATATTAACTCTCTCAGTGCACAGATGAAACTTACAGACATCAATCCTCTCTCAAGTAAGAGAAAAAGAAAGGGTGAAGAAATGTAAAGAAAACAACGTGGAGACACCGAGGTCAGTGAAGAAGGAGTCAAATCCCGGATGGGAGGAGAATGAGGAGATGCTTTAGTCTTGGACTGAAATTCTCTTGTAAGGCTATAAGGTGAAGGTATAATTCATGTATCATGCTCTTTTTTTCCCCTGTAACTCATGGAATGCACGGGGAGGATGTAGTGTTCTAATTACAGCCGTGAGCAGAGGCACCCATGTTGAAGCAAGCAGATGTCCAAGTAGGTGTGATCCAATGAGAAGCTTGAACAAAGAGAGATGAGAGAGATTAAAAACTTTGCCCCAGGGATGGAAGAAGAAAACCTCTGTTCCCAGAGATAAAAGAAGAGAATTTTTGTTTCTATACTAGAACAGCTCGTCCTTAAAATTGTACCCCAATAAGCTGAAATGACTTATGATGGTAGTTGTGGGAAGACTACCAAACCGTGTGAGGAACTTCACCATCGTAGATTTCCAGGCACCTGTTATTTGTGAAAATTAAAACCATGAGAGGACTGTTTCTCGTGGAAAAGTCTCCATGGCATGGAAGGAGAGGCTCCTCTCCCTAAGTGAACTGAAGAAAGATTATTTTACAAGTGGCAAACTGACTGAAAATACCAAATTTTCTCTCTTTACATAGTCAGTGGGAAAAGAAAGAGGAGTTAGGAGGAGGATGAGTGTTCTGAAGGTTTATTCTGATTTCTTATTATTCTTTTAGTTCTGTTAATAAAGTTTTCTTTATACCCTTTAAAGTTTTGAGCCTGCTTTTCTCTCCTTCTAATCCTTATCTTGCAGCTGAAAATGAGGAAATAATTCTAGTGGATGCACTGGTATTTGGCTAGTGCTAGACCTACTACACTTACAAAGATTGTTGCTCCTGTTGGAAAGACAACTGAACTTCAGAATCAAATCATCGAGCACTGCACTTTTAAAAATTAAACCTAGCATTGGTCTTAGCTCATTTTGTAAAGGAAAGCCCAGCATCATGTGCACATTTTGTTGTGATTTAATTGTTGTTATGCTACTGCTGCTCTAAGTGATAACAATTTACAGAAGTAACCCAGGGCACTAATCACTGTCACCAGTCATCCAGTACCAGAAGGGGACAAGTGGCCCTCAAAATCCTCAAGGAGCTCAAATGGCACTGTCAGTCATGATGCCAAAGTTATGCTAAACCAGTGCCAGATAACAGCGGAAAGGCAGTAATCACCCCTGTGGATTAAAAGGTACATGGAAGCCATCACTGCAGAGCATGGGACAAGCTTTAACAAAACAGTTCATGCTGAGCAAACACAGTTGTTTTTTCACAGCCCAAATAAAAAGAGAATGAGCAGATTGTTGCATTTCGTTGTGTAATTTTTTTCTCATATGCAGGTGGAAATATTCACAAAGTGACTGTGTTCTCTGATACTGGCTGGAGTTCTGCTGCAAGGTTTCAGTTCTGCAGCAAACCTTTGGGCTGATGGAACACAGTGTATGTAGATTTTTTGCTTAACCTTCTATTTTTAAAAACCTTCTTAAGACCTTGCTGTTGAAACTATTAAATTAAAGTATCCAATCTTCCAAAATACCCCACTTCAAAGATATAAGGTATTAAACTTCAAAGGTTTTAATGTATGTCTGTAATCAAGCTAAATAATGACATTGTACACAATTTTCCATTCTGATTTAAATTAGTAAAAAATTTAAAAGATGGGTTTAGTATCAAAGCTGTGAGCCAGCTCCATATTTTAGTATAGGCTGTCATTTGTAAGGGCTAAATAGTCATTAGCACAGTGACAGAATAATAATTAAATTAGATTGCCTTCTTGCATTATAGCAGAAAAGAAAAAGCCATGGCATCATTTTGCTCCATCTCTTTACCTTAGCAAAGGTCAATTTCAACTAATTTTCATGGTTTTCTTTTTACTTGAGGACAACAGGCTCATGGATTTAAAACAAAGCCAGAGTAGTTAATTAACATTTGCTGATTGAATAAAAGGTTATTAAAAAAAAATTCTTGGTGAATAACCAATACAGTTCTGCAGAATTTGCAGAATTTGGTGCTTATAAGTTTCATATTATATAGATAATAATTCTTGCTAGAAATGTGAAATTATAATTTAATAATTAAAGTGGCTAGTTTAAATTTTTAATTCTTTTGATTCAAAGAATTTTGTAAAGGGGAAGATTTAGAATGAGCAGAGTCTGTCCTACAAATGCATATTGATGGCATGTAAAAAGCATATAGTTTAGATTACACAAGGTAGTTGAACTCTAATGACAAGAGATAGAATGAATACTAACAGATCTTTCTGTAAGGTAATAAATATAAAAACCTGAATAAAAAAATTCTATGTGCTAGTAAGGATAGAAAAGGGCAAAAAATAGTAAGATTTTGCAGTTGGTGCCTCAAATGAGTGCATACAATTTAAAAAATAGTATTAGGAAAGGAAAATTTAAAAGTTCAAGGTACTGTTGTTATTTTATATGAACTAGTGTGTATGTAATCAGAAATCTACAAAATTCATCATAGGTTTTAGTCATCTCCTTTCAAAACTCTTTCAAAAGATTGACTATAATTACCACTAAACCTTTAAAAATGTTACAAAATATAATAAATATTTATAAAGTATTAAAAATAGACCAAATTTTAGTCCATTGGAAAATAATTTAATCCTAATCTTAACACTGATGGAAACTTCTTTATATAGTGTTTTGTGTCAGGAAAATACTCTGTTTAGTCTCAAACATTCATTCTTCAGCTCTGATTTGGTGCCAAGTCTAGGTGCAAATGCTAAGGATAAAAATATATTTTACCTCCTTAGGCTAATCCCCCAAGTCTTCTTGCCAACAGGTACATCTGTATTTATAGTTTACTAGCTCCTTTTCTTTTCCCTTCACCAATTCCATGGAAAGTTACTGCTGCTGTGACAAACTACCTCCTGTTGTGAGTGGCTGTACAGTTCTGATCTGCTGGCATGGGTTAAAGCACCACAGATTCAAAGTCTCCAGAAATTAACACCAAGCTGCTGAATTATTGCTCACAGGTAGCACAAGTACCCTATTGTGGTGTAACTCAGGTACCTGACAGGAGGAGCTGAACTAAAACTTTATTGTAAAACAGGGGTAGAATACCCAGTAAGTATTCTACTAAATTCCTATGACACCCTAAATACTTCGTGGACCCTTCTTATGATACATATAACATCCTGATCAAAAGCAAACTATCTTTACATGATATGTGTGTGACTGCATGGCAGTGGTAAGCATTGCAAGGAGGGAAAGAAGAGTGTGAAGTGAAGCTGAACTACTTTTGTAATAGATTTCCAAAAGTAAACTAACAAGTCGAAAAAGTCAGAGTAACAGGTATAGTGAAGGCATTTTAAAAAATAAATCCTGCCTCATCCTTCCCTCTTTTTTTTTTTTTTGTTGTTGTTGTTGTTGTTGTTGTTGTTGTTAATCTGCTATGTGGTAATAGTAAGAGGAAAAGAGTTTCTTTCTTTAAAATTGAGCAACATACATAATAAGGAGAAGCAATATTAAGGGAAGAAAACTGTGTTTTACCTGACACTCTGGCTGAGTGTGAGGAAAATAACTGCTTGTAGACAAAATCTTTCACAAAACTGGGTACTGTTAAAACTAGGAAACAGAGACTGCAGTTACACAGGCCTTATGTGAATTTGACCTGAAGAACTGCACACCCACCTCCCCTTGAAGCCTGCATTTCGTTCCAGATGCTTCCCCAGCTCTGATACTCCTCTCCTCTCGAGCAGCCTTTTGCTTCTGCTCACTGCCCTGCCTTTCTGTTTGACAGCTATCTCTGGCTGTATTGCAAGCTACAAAACAGCAGCAGCATTTAAGTAATTTTTCATCCTGCTCTGGTATTTTGGATAATTAATACAAGTCTCTGTGGACACACTGTTCAGAACAAGTGCTTCAGCAACATATTTACAAGATGCTTACATTTTTTTCAGCTAAAACTGTTTCCTCTGCTCTCTTTCCTGCCTCAAAGGAACTATCAGTCAGACAAGAGTTCATTTTTGGCATACAAATTATTGACAAGATGTAGTGGCATTAGGCAGACCATTTGCCAAGTAATTAAATAGCCTACCTCAGAAAACACAGGGAAAAATAAAGTGAGAGTTTCCAGATGGTACAAATTTTTACTTTAGTCATTAAAATTAAAAGGCAAATTAGGAATATGTGTGCAAGTGAAGTTAGTATATTAATTTAAATTACTAGTCAGATATAATTTGGCCAGGATACACTGAAAATATCATCTTGTGTTTCTTTTTCTACCACGATGAGTAGAAAATGTCACTAGCATTAAAAACTCTTTCTCAAAAGAGGTGCTCTGTATAAGTCTCCTCTAACAAAGACAGTCAGACAGTCTGACTGAACAACTCATAAAGTTGGGAGCAAATTTTCCTTGTTTCTGAAATCCAAGCCACTTCAACAGCTTTCAAATCACAAACTTTGTTAGTCTCAGATGTCAAAATCATTAGCCACCTAGGAAATCTAGATAAAGGAAAGAAATTAAGAAAGAAAGAAAAGGATTACTTTAATATTGTTTGCTATGTTTGTCTTTACCTCTGACTCTGCTGTGAAACCGAGACACCAGTTTGTTGCCTTTACAAAAAGACTGCTACAGACCCCTGCAGGGTGTATTCGTACCCTAATGGGTGATCCTCAAACACTAAGAAATTGTGTTCTCTGTGTGATTGGTGAGCTATTTTCAGAGGGATTTAACTCCATATAGGCTCTGGCTGAGTCTGAGGCACTTGAAAGCAGCATAACCAAAAAAATTCCCAGGTGTCTTGAGAGCACCGAGCTTCCTGCCGTCCCTGAAGAGGCAAATGTAAATACAGACAACTCTTGTGTGATACTGAGGGTCTTGCCTTTTCCCTGCTGAACAAAGGCAGTCCCCTGATCTCCATAAAATTTTCTGTATGTTTCATTTTCTAATCTCTAAATCTCTCATCACTGTAGCCCCTGACAGCAGGCATCAGTGTGTTCAGCAATAGTCATGGAAAGCTCATTAGTTCTTTCTTTGTTTATTAGTGTTTAAAACTGTGTGGTAAAGGAAACACATCTTCAAAGTCCCCTGTTCCATTTCTTCCATCTGCAAATACTGCAGGAAAAGTATGTATTGTGAAATTCCACTCAAAAGGCACACCTGTTTTAGTGACAGGGACCTTTTAGTGGATTTTATGTGCTCACAGATCTGAAAACCTAACTACTCTGTCAGTATTCGTACTAGGGATAACTTCTAAAAGTCTTGGTTATGCCGATTTAAATGTCCCTTGTGTTTAGTTTAAGTCAATTACACCAGAATATCTAGTGCATTCATTTTTACAAAGTACTGCTTGTTCATTTATGCATTGAGAAGCAGCATATACAGTAGATATGATTACTGAGCCAGAACGTCGAAATCTAAGGATTATCCTAGCTCTGCCATAATTTACTATGTGATTCTTGAACTATCCCTTCATCTTCCCAAACTTCTGTTTCCTTCCTTTTTTATTATTGCTGTAATTATTTAGAACACAGTATCTCACAGGGCAAGCACACTCTCTCTTGCAGAAGGAGATACGACCTGAAGTGAAACATCTAAATATGAATTGTTTAAACTGTACAGATGCTGATGTAAACAAGAAACATTCACATAAATATTTATTTTTTGCCAAAAACAAGTGTAGCATTTCTTGCTTATTCCAGTAATGTTAATTATTGCTGAATGTAGTCAAGAGTACAATGAGAAATGTTTTTTATTTGCATATCACACAAATGAGCTCTTTCGTTTGAAGCCATCTGTTTTTATATTCCAGATGTGATTCCCCACAGCAGGTCACAGATAACTCTCCTTCATCTCACAAACCAAAAAGGAGATTTCAAGTGTTTTAGTTTGGATATGGGAAGCTTTTTACACACTGCTTGTACTGAAAACTGTTCTAGAACATCATTCCTTGGGCAATTTACTCATAACATATGCTTGTTAATAGAAACGTGACTTTTATTAAAAAATATATATTTTTNTTATTTCACCCTGCGGGCAAAAGTATTCTAATCTTGACTTCCAAAATAGCGATGGCATCTGGAAAATCCCTTTGAGAGAACTGCACTAGTCTAACTTCAAAAGGGAGGAACTGAGGTGTAGTGCAGACCATCAACACCTGTCCTCTTTGCTCACAGCAGCTGAGACACCAGCCCCAACTGGAAGATAAATCAACCAGCGCTGAGCCGCCCTTTGGACAGCTCAGCTGTACCTGCAGTGTAGGTATACCCTTGTCTGTAACACTTCAATATCTCCACTGATTGTTGCACTCATGCCTTAAATAAAATTTTGTGAAAATTGAAGAAATTATTCATACTTTTTCTGTTATAGAAAACTGACCTGCTTTACTGACATGTTAAGAAAGGGATTATTGTCTTAGTGTGGGCACTTTATACCACTACAAAGGTGCCTGTACAGGAAGCATAATAAACTATGCAAATATAAATCAGTTTTTAATGCCTATAAATGCCCTTATTTCCCAAGCTGTGGGAACTTTTTGGTTTTCAAAAAAAATTTCCTATTGGCTTAAAACTGTAATAAAAAGACCAGATTTACTGATTCTAACTAACTGGGAGAAAAACTCACAAACCCCCCCAAAACATACTAACCCCCCCCCAGAACCCCCAAAAATAAAAGAAAAAAGACAAATCTGCATTATTTCCTAACATTTAAAATTAAGAATCACTATCAGGATTTCCATTAGTTCTACTCAGAGTACTGTCTTTATAAGAATAACCATAAACTGGTACAAAGTTTCTCCCACATACAATGGTTTACCTTCTGGGCTAAGAAATCCATTTTTCTTTTACCCTATTAGCTATTACCACTATTCCCAGCTTTCTTAAAAGAATAAGATAAAAAAAAAAAAGACAGTGTAAGTCTCTTTCACTCTTCTCAAGTATTTCTGCAGAAAAAAAAAATCACAATAGAGGACATTATAAGCAAGTTTATTTGTTCTCTCTGTATTTTTCAGCTAGTGGGTAGGACCAGATTTGAATAATTTCAAGCAAGAATGCTGAAATTCAAGCACATGTAATCCTAATCACCTAGTGCCTGTTTTATGCTCTTTGACCCTAGTGCCCAGACAGTGCATTGCAAGCTCACATACACAGGCATTTGAGTAAATCCCAGTTAGATCAGATTAAACCTAGCAAGTAGATTTGACAGCTGAACAAGGATACTGATCCTGATTCTGCTTACTACTGTAGTTTAGCCCTTCTTCAGCAGCCCACCCAGGCTCTGCTCTGTCCCATGCCCTTCCTGACTGTCATGACCAAGGATTGCTGCAGAGCGTTGGGATACAATACAGCCTGATCAGCACATGGTGAAACTTACCTTGCCAGCTACACAAAGGCCACAAAAGCCCAAAGAAGCTGTGGGAGCAAACACAGTCTTAGCAATGCTCAGGCTCACACTGCCTTTATTTCCCTAAGACCATGGCTGTCTCAGATCAATAGCTGTGAGCTGGCAGTGGCCCCTGCACACCTGGTCCCCGCGGGCCCGTCCGTGTTGCTCAGGCTCTGCCCTGCAGCTCTGCAGGATGCTCCATCAGCTGTGATGGACAAACTGCCCGGCTCATCGGAATGCCAAGTGGTGCTGACCCCTGCACGCCCTCATCCCTGTGCCGCTGCTGCACACTTGAGGGGTTTGTGAACAGCGTTATGAAACACAGCCCCTGGCTTGCACCAGCTCTTCTCCCTTGCTTTTTTGCTCATACTGGCTTTGCCTAAAGCTTTGTTAAAGTGCTAATATTTGCATAATGTGCTGCTTCTCCTGCTGATTTGTGATGAAAATGCAGGTTGACACACTCCATCTCAAGCAAGGCAGTGACTGAGTCATTGGTCCCAAACCACTGATGCTGGTATCTATCCTTCACAAAGGCATTTGTGTCATTAGCCTCACACAAGGTTACAAAATGTAAAAATATCCACCGCCTTGTGACTTAGATATTCTGCAGTTTAAAAACTAAGGTCAGAAATATCAAAACCTTGAGCTTAAAGAAAAACAGGCCACACTGTTACACCTTTATTCAGGATGATATTGACATTTCTGGAATGCCTCAAGCTGCTACCAGTCTACAGATTTATAAAGCAAATCAGGATTAGAAAGTCCTGTGTTTATGCAGAGCTGTTCATTTAACACTGCCACAGAAAACAGAAGCCTTTAGGCAGGTATAAACTATATTTTCCTCAGCTTCTAGAAAAAAAAAATTGCATGTCTGAAGATTTTATCTTCCTTTCTCTCCTAAACTCCTGCATTTCAATTTATGCTATTAAACAATGCAATCTTAGAGGTTCACACTTTTTTATTATACATTTATTTTATTTCTTTCTTACACCTGCATTTTTAGAGGGTGAAGAGTGTCCACCTGACAGAGAAGACAGATATGAAGTCTGTATCTCTACCTAATCCGTGTTTGTAGAGGTAAATGACATCTCTCAACACAAGATGGAAGTGTCATCTTGTTGCTTCATTCCCAAAAAAGTTTCCTTCTGTTTCTCCAGAAGCAGTTTTGCCAGAGCAGACACTGGATTAAAAGTGGAAAAAAATATCTGCTCCATTAATTGGCTGTAGATCTGTCAGTGTCACTAGACCTGGTGATCCAGGCAGTGATTCCAGATCATGTGTTTTCCTTGAAATCCTGGAACATATAATGCTTTCTATTAGAAACTTTCTAAAGAAAGTATATTATCTAATTCTGAGTTAATATAGAAAAGCACACAAAATATAAGCTATTCATCAAAATCTAATACGTTGATAAAAAGAAATCCTTCCCTTTTGAGTCTTATTTCTGAAGGTTCTGAATACTAGTGACAACACTCGAGTATTATATCACACAGATTAAGTCAGAAGTGGGACTTTCAGGTCTCATGTTTCTTGCATGTAGATAATGAAGAGTGGTCACTTTTCTCAAATTCCTTGCCCATTATGGGTTTACTGAGCAGCAGGAGCATCTCCTCTCCGCCTAGATGTAGTTGCACTCCCTCAGGCTTGGGTGACTATTATCTGGACATTGCTCTGAGTGTTGCAGCCAATGTGCACAAGGGCAGATGGACTAGGGCATGGGGAGAGGGGAAAGGTTGAAACCAGGAACATTTCCAGAGCTCTCATTTTCCCCTTACAAGTTTCAGTGGAACCAAAACAATAAAGTTGTTAAGAAGGTAAGGCAGAAAATAGGAATATGAAATAGGAAAATGATACGTCTTCCACACTTTAAGCTTTCCTTTTTGGAAAAAAATTATTACAGTGCGTTAAAGCTAAAGTAAATATGGTGAATGGATCTCTCCTAAGGGAATAAACTAAATTAAACCAGGAAGAAACCAAACCTAATGGTATTACATTTTGTACAATCATGCAGAGGGAATTCCTTATTCTGACTCAGTACTTTATCTTTGGTAAGACTTCATCAATTAGAATAATATTTTTTTCAATTTAAACCAAAGAGGCATGTAAAGAAAATAATAAACATATTTTGAAGTCTTTCATAATTTCATATGTGAATGACATATATAGCAAGTTAACAAGAAATCTGATATCCCTGCTGGCAGATTATATCATACATTAAATACATTCTGCATGTCCTTGTTCAAATTATAGGGGAAAAATATATGATCTAGTTAACAAGACTACATTTTAGTTTCTAAAAAAAATCCATTAATCTATAAAATGTTGCTTCCCTTACCGTAGGCAGATGTAAAATACTAGATTCATTATAATCTACCTACATTGCAGAAATAGACAGATAAACACACACAAAAGGAGGACATGAAGCAAAAGCTATATTGATTATCACATAGAAAAATTAAGTGATATAACAAGAAGGTTAACTCTTAAAATAAATGGATGTTTAAAAAAAGTATAACCCTGTGCCATTCACAGAGCACAAATCAGATATAGTACCCAAAGTCTTTGGTGCTTTTTGACTAATGTGCTTTGGGAGGGTCAGTGGATGAGCATGAGAGGGTTTGTATATTGATCTGAAGTGCCCAGAGCCAGGCTCACCCTGACCCCATCAGCCCAAAATGGCTCCAAGGCCAGCACTACACCTCCATGGTTGGAGTCTCCATGACAGCATATCGGTCCAGTCTTGGCACACATTTCCAAGAAGCTCTTTTGAAGCTATTTAGTAAAGTACAGGTTATTTTTGGTGGCATTTTAAGTATCTAGAACAGTTAACAGTAACCAGTGTTAAAAATTAATTAAACATAGTAACAGTCAAGTATTTCTGTGTTAGCATGTTGACAGAAAACTTCACTCCATGTCTACCTTCTGTATACTTGCTTCTCCAAGAATAATCAAATCTCCATTCAAATAAATCCACGCTAACAAATTGCAAGATTAAAAGAATGTAAGGTCTTTTATGAAAATATCGCATTCATTAATGATTTTGCCAGTGTTGGATCAGTTTATGAGCTGCTAAAGAAATTATGCCAAGGTCAAGGTAAAGGGAAGCAGTACTCTGGACATATCCTGGGTTTCTGGATGTATCCTGGGTGATTTATCCAGAGCACACAGAAGTGCAACAGAAAAATAAATTTTTTTTATTCCTCTATATATTGACAATGGACTGTCCATATATAGGTACAGAACACATGAGTAAACAATGAAGATTTTTTGCATCATTTTAGATTATTGGTATTAGAGGAGCTTGACTGTTGACTGGAACGAGAAAGCAGATTCAACAATTCTCCCATTACTTCCTGCATAAAGAAAGGTAAACAACTTCAGGTCTCCTCCCTGTTGAGATGAGTGGAGAATATTCAATAAAAAAGCAACAAAGGAAATGGTTCAATGAATACATAACACTGAGTTATGGGAAACCAAATATATAATCCAGATCTACCAATGTGTATTAATTGACAAATGATGTGCTCTGTCTCTGTGTAATATAGCTACACGTGTTCTGCCATAAATGAAATGTTTTGTTAATTTAATTTCAAAGCTCATGCAGAAAATTTATACTGCCCACTCATTTTGGCATTCTTTGTAGCAGAAATATAATAACTGAGAATCCTTCTCTTCTTTGGACAGACTATTTTGCTTGCAGTAGATCCATCTAAAATATCTATATCAGTCAGTTTTATATTCAACAAGGGAAAAAATTGACACCTAGGTGCCAGCAAGCCTATTAAAATATATCTTTTTCCTCAACATATAAGGATACAGCTTCTTACAGCTGGGGACTTTAGGCTAGAGGTATCAGCTCTCAGTCTCAACTTATATTTCATGAGCACTAAAAGTCAGACCAACAAAGCATCTTCATGGTTACTCAGATACCAAGGTTATACTGCAGTCCCATCATTAGAATAGCTGAGTTCAGTGGTCTTTTAAGAGGAGGAGCTCTAACACAGATATAAAATCCTCACGAAACCTTACCTTACAGAGATGCAACACAACATTTTTTGTTGAAGGGCATGTACTTCCCATTCCCTGGGTGGACAAAACTTCTGGCTCCAAATCTTTGTTGTTCAAAAATAAGAAGCTTTTATTCAGCTGACAAACCTTTCCCAAAGTTTGTCTGATTTGCCTGATTAAGGGCTGCATGTAAAAGACCTGTTTTGTGGTGGCTTCATGCATTTCATGAGATGCTTCACTGTGTGGCCCAAATTTTCAGCACCACTGAAACTGCACAGAGAACACAGGGTCCAGATTTGGACTCAGATGGTCAGGGCTATGGAAAAGGATGGGCAAGGGAAACAGAGGTTGCTGGATGGTTTGGC
The DNA here is from genome assembly GCA_013399835.1 of Leptocoma aspasia. Taxonomy (NCBI): domain Eukaryota; kingdom Metazoa; phylum Chordata; class Aves; order Passeriformes; family Nectariniidae; genus Leptocoma; species Leptocoma aspasia. The sequence goes on from VXAX01000294.1 coordinate 247,099, forward strand.
CTGGGGAAGAAAAGGGAAACAGGACTCACTGCTGTCATGTTGAAGGTGGAGGGACAGGAAGCAACAAGCACAATTCCAAATATGGGAAATTCTGGTTTCACATTAAGAACACTTTTTCTTCATAACAGTGGACAATCAGTTGGAGGTAGGTCAGAGAGCTTGTTCATGTCCCTATCTATAGAGATGCTCAACTCGCAATTGAACATGGTTCTGAGCAACCTGTTCTCATTAGCCCTGTTTTATACAGGGAGTAGGACTAGATAGCTCCTTCAGCTCTTTTTATATCATAAAACATTTCTGTCCTTGTGTGATTATGTGACTCTTAGCATATATTATTGGCTTACTGCAAGCTTTCCCTGCTTTTGAACCTGCCCTGATCATGAAGAGAGTAGTGCACTGCTGTCACCACGTTATTTAAGTTGTCAGGAAACTAAAATATTTTGCCTACCTGCTCTTGCAGGGAGGCTTTCCAGAGAGACCCGTGGATAAAAGGCAGTGAGAAAAATTCCCACTTCCATACTCATATTCATTTGATGCCCCAAGGAAAAGAGTGATGAAAGCCCAAATGCTAGACTGATATTATGGCCTTTAACATCTCAGTTTTAATAACACCCCAATAATGCATACAGTGTGTGAATATCCTGTGCACATTGTCAGTCCAGCTCCACAGGTCACTCAGCAACTTATGACATACCATTAGTGTAGAGTCAGGCAAGGAGGCAGAAAGGAATAAATGGGAACCCTTATCAACTAAATTGATTTTAGCAGAAGAATCAAATCTCAAATAAGTATGTTTTATTTTAGTTCAGGAACTTCAGTAATCCTATAGGACTGGATCTCTGGGTTGATTTTTGTCTTAACATACAATAGCAGCATGTTTTATTCTCACTTTTTCTATTGATTGGTTTTTACTACACTCCTTGAGAGAGACTTGAAAGAACACTACATGTAAACATTACATGAAATGTAATCCAGCAATGCATGTCTCCTACCCCAGGAATAGTTTGGATTTATAGACTCAAGATCCAGAAATTTATCTCTTCATTTGGCTAGGACTCCCTTACTGACTTATTTGGATAACTTCCAATACTGAGTTATTCGAATACCTTATACTTCTTATTTTCGCAGAAATAAAAATCAGGAAAGACTACTAAATTATGTTTCCTAATTTCCTTCATCAGCCACAGCAGTAAAGCCTCACATAGAGTGTACACTCTCAATAGATGAGAGTGTATGGTAATTGCTGAGAATAATTTAGTATATTAAAAATAAATTTGAAGGATAATTGCTATTTAAGACAGCTCTGAATTTTCTCCAGTAGAACCCAGCTGCTGAAATGCAAGGAATTGGGTTGCAGGACAACCATCTGTCAAATTTCTGTCTGCATCTTCTAAGAGGATCTCATCACCAGGGTATTAATTCAGCAATAAAAACTGAAACTAGCTTCCTTCAGGCATATGAAAGACAAAAAGATAATGGGGAATAGCCCACATAGAATTGTCAGGGACAAATTCTGTCTGACCAGCCTGATTGCTTTTTGTGATGACATGACTGGTGCTGTGGACTTGTCATGCCATCATCAAAGGATAGTGCCCACCTTGGCTTTAGCAAGATGGCATGATTTCTGTTAGCAACGTTGTAGACAAATTGGCAGGACATGACCTGATAAGCAAATGAGAAATTGTGTGGTAAATAGACTGGAATTTGGGGCTGAAAGAGATGTGTCAGCTCTCTTAGTAGCTAGTGGCATCTGGCAAGGGACTTGGAGGCAAAACTGTAAAATGTTTTTATAGACAACCTAGATTGTAGGAGAGAGTGCACTTTGAACAAGTTTGCAGCTGATATTGAACTGATGGTGGGAAGGATGGGGTTGGATGAAGCCAATAATATGAAGGGCAGTGCAGCAGTTCAGGACGACCTCAAAGACTGAGAAATTGGCTGATGACAATCAACCACCTTAGGTTCAGTAAGTGCAAATGCAATGCTCTGCATGTACAGAATAAAGTTAAAGGTCAACACAAGCTCTGAAAAACAGCCAAAGGGACCTTGTAGACAAGACCAAGGAGTTCTGGTAGGCAGAAAGAGTCTCCAAGGATCCTTTGCAGCAAAATATGCCAAAGGTGGGCTCTCTTTGCTCAGTCACAGCAGCAACAAGGATGACCCTATCTTGACCTGCTGCTCAGCATCAGTGAGACCATACAAGGTCCAAGGTTTAGGATCCTGGCACAAGACAAGGTCAGACTCTCAGGATATAATCTGCTGGAAGGCTAGAGCTGCAGCAGTGCATGGAGAAGAGAAGGTGGAGGGGGCTGGGCTGGTTCAGCCCAGGGATTAGTAGGTGAAGCAGATGAGGACAAGGACAGAGATCGGGGACGCTACTCTTGTACACAACTTCATGAGGGGGCTGCAGTGGTACAGAGCAATGAGGGATGCTCCAGAGAGTTTGTGGAACCTCAATCCTTAGACATGTTAAAATCTTAATGGCATGAGATCCAAGCTCCTTGTCCATCTCCATGGCTCTATCCTGCCATGACTGCAAAAGGAAGAAGGCTCCACAGCAGTATGATTTCCTGGTATTTGACACATTGCCTTGCATAATTCCCATTCTCTGGTGATGAACTTCCTGCTTCAGCCACAGGAGGCATTGTGTTTGCAGGCCCTTGTCATGCTGAGGGACTTCAACCACCTAGAAATCTGCTGGCACAAGTCACCCAGAGAAGTTCTGGATGCTCCATCCCTGAAAGTGTTCAAGGTCAGATTGCATTTGGACTCCAAGAAACCTGTTCTAGTTGAAGGTGTCCCTGCCCACAGCAGGGGAGCTGGAAACATATAATTTTTAATGTCACATCTAACCCAAAGCATTCCATGATTTCATGATTTTATGAATTCACACAAGGTTGTTAGAAGCCAAAAGCCAAAGATAACTGATATGGTTGGCCACTACTGTTAAGTTAAATAAATCATGTGGAACTGTACGACATAAATACATACTTTAAACTATAACAGGTATGGTTTCTGCAACCAGTATTTTGAGAAGAACAAACATTTACAGTCATTCAAATCCTAGCCAGTTTTCTTTAAAGGCTCTTATAAATAACTCTCCTTTTTCAGAATGTAGCCCTTGAAAATTTCAATTCCATAGAAAAACTGAACTTGGAGATGATTTCTGCTGTTTTTTTCAACACATACTATTGACATTCTCAGGGGGGTAAATGATAGAAATAGTTGTATGCTACAAACTTCATCTTACATACAATTATTTTTTATCATACTCAAGATTAATCAGAATATGTTGCTTGTGGAATTTGAATTTTTTAGCTAAAAACCTGTCAGTCAAGAATTAGTTAAGCAGGTTGCTTTGCCTCAAAATATAAGCTTCTCCTCTAATTGTACATATTTTATTAATATTTTGAAATATTCTCTTTGGGTGAAAGGAGAAAAAATGAGACAGAAATAAAATTGAAAAATGTTCATTTTTTATACTGGATGTGAGTATAATTTGGACTCTACCACCACTTTTCTAACTAGTAACATGTCTTTCCATGTCTGAATTTCTCTGACTTAATGCTCAACACTGGGAGACACCCAGACTGGTAGGCCTGCACCTATTCCTGAGAAAAAGGCAGGTTTTCCTTCCCAGCTTGCCCAGTCTAGTGCCCTGCATTGCCATGACAAGAAGCAGCATCTGCCCTTTCACTGTGTCCATAACCACAGCTGTGTCCTTGCTCCCAGGCCACAAATGGGGATGGCAATGAAGACTCACAAGTTTCAGCTGCAGGGATTAAACAACAGCAAGCAAGAAAAAGTATCAACATAAATTAAGTACATCAATACATGTTGCAGGTGAAAAGGGTAGCAAGTGGCCAGGCATTTCTCCTTTGAGAAAATAAGTAATTTTAGGAGACAGTACAGAGATAATGATGGTCTTGCTGTTCAGACCACAAGTCAAACAAGCAGGGAGAGGATTTCTGCAGCAGCTTTTGGCCTCAGTGTTCTCTCCTCTCCATGCTGAATTCTCTTTCCTTGTTCCTCCACCATGCCAGACTCCTCTCAGTTTTGTCTTGGTGAAGGGACATGCACACTGTGAAGCCTCAGAGCTATGTGGGTGCTTGGGACATCTCTTAAGCATGTGCCAAGTCAGTCATCAAGCAAAGCAAAGTCCCCATCAGAGCATGCCTGTTGTCAGCCCCCAGAAGGTCTGGTGGTGCTATGATTATCAGTCAGCACCACTATTTTTCGAGGACATTCATTCTGTTCTCTGCTACTGGTCTGTTTGTCACAAAAGTCTTTCAAGTTGTTATCAAACATCTACTGCCCCGATTGATCTAGTTTCTCGATAAGAAAGTCAATGCCAGTGTCATCAGGATATGAAAAAATGCACCTATTTATATAATACTATTTATTATCATGTACATCTGTTAGTTCAAGACAAGTGTACCTTAACTGTTTGTGTTGTACCCTGACATAAGCCCTGATGAAATCAATTATTTATGCACTATGCCATATGTCTGAAAGTAATTCTAAGATGTGATGGATGCAGACTTGTTTCTGTTAAATCTGAGCAGCCCCATTTCTTCAGTACACAGAGTAAAAAGACAGAAAGTACCTCCTGCTCTGATCAAGCAAATTCTGAAAAAATTTAACTACTTCAATATTTTGCTTAAAAGTATTGTCATGAGCAAATGTTGTTGGGTGTTTTTTAACTTTTATTCTAAAAGGAATGAAATAAGAACATAAATAAATATAAATTAAACAATTTAATTAGGCATATGATTAGACAAACACATTTCATTAAAGGTAAACAGTTTTGTTCACCATAAAAACCCAAATAATTGGGTAATGTGGATAGGGTTAATTAGATGCTTTTTATAGACCACTATAAAGGGATATATAAGACAACACTTAGATAAATAAAATAAGGAAATATTACTCTAAACATATTAGTGTAATGCTGTGACAGGGATTTTTGAATGTGCAAGGGTTGGAAAATTCCAAATTACACCTCCCACAGCAACTATATCTCAGCAATAATGCACATATAAAAATGCCAAGTCTAATGCTACATAGTGTACTGTATTAAAAATTGTCTTTGTGACTGAGTAGATTTATTTAAGGCTGTTTTGGGATTCAGAAGCTCTGCAGAATGTCTCAGGGACACTGTTCCCCAATTCAACAAAGTATTTAAGTAAACATCTAATATTGGGCATTAAGCCATTCTTTTTGACATCACCTTCAATCACAGATTTATAGCCAAAAATAAAATTAGTATTTCACTGAAGTAGAGCCATGTAAAACCTATAACATATGTTTTATGTAGTCAAAGTCTCACTTTGATTTCCCAGTGGGAGAAGCTGTATAATGCTAAGCATGTTACATATGTTGACATAATTTCTTTCCAATGACTTTATTTAAGCCCTGCCGTATTCACCTGTATTTGTTGCTGACCCACAGAGAAAAACTACATTCAAGCTGCAGCTTGAATAATATAAGAATTGACCCTATAAAATAATCAGCCTCTTCTGCCTCCAATATCAAGTGCAAATAGTTTTAGTCCATGCAATATGTGGTAAGGCACAGATTTCAAGACACAGATTTATGGGAAATGCATAATTAGTGCAGGAAAATGACACAGATAATAGACAAACACATTTTAGTAGGCACTGTGACACCCATAAATATTTTTTGTTTACATTCTGTGAGATGTTCCACATAGTTACCCTTCAAGGACATCAGAAACTCCAAATTAGAGAGAGACAAATGAAACCATAACTTGAATTAATCTTAATGACTACCAGCAACTTCAGTTACAGCATGAAGAAATTCTGGTGGGAGTGTGGTGTGACAAGAAGAACCATTTTGGGGAAAATATGCATAAAGAGAAAGTTAAATGTTAGTATATAACTAAAACAGTCTTTATGTAAAGACTGGCCTGCTGATATAGTTTGCACAAATTATGTTCTTTGCCATGTTGGTGCAGAAATATCTGCATATCTTGGAGGCTAAGAAAAACAGACTGAGAGAAAAAAAATCCACACCAAAGTAAGGTTTTGGTACAGATCTAAGAATAGTCATGTATCTGTGACATCTTATATTTTTCCTTACGCACATATCTCTAACACCAGTTGAAATAATTCTGCAAATATTCAATCATTTATCTAAAATTGTATTTTATTTTTCCCAGAGATAAATAGGATAAGGTATGCATTAAGATATTTGCATATTGATGAGCACTTATTTTTAAAGGAAAATTGTGCCTTACTGTCTATCTTTGACACTGCACCACTTTCACAAGGCCTCACCTCGCTCATTTAGTGATTTCCAGGGACTCTCAAAAATACAAGAGTCAGAGTCTGAACAGTGGGGCAATAAAGGAGGAGCTCAGTGTATAAAAAAAGCTCTGTGTCAGGCAGACTTAGTGAGGTTTTCCCACGAGGCTTCCAGCAGTGCTGGTGACACAGATAGTATAGGCAGACCTTGGTTTCCAGCTGCCAGTCCTGCCTCCAGAACTGTTTGCTGCCCGCCCCAGACTACTCATCTGCCTGCCCAAAACTCACTGCAGCTTCATTCAATTAAGGTGCTGTTATAAAACTGTCCAAATATTCATATTCCTGTGAGACTAAGTGCTTCCATACATCCCAAATTTTGCACTGCCAAAAACCTGAAGAATAAAACCATTGCATGTAAAGGATTTCGACTGCCTTTGTGGCTGCTCTGTGCACTTTGTCTCCACAGTATACACTGATGGTTCAAAGAGGAGATGCTGAAGTGATCACAGTCCTCACTGAGAGGTGTGGACCATCCTCTGAGCCCTTGGGGGCTTGGTGTGCTGCTTGGGGCACGTTCCAAAATCCAGAAGTTCAGCAACCAGAGAAAGCCTGAGGGCTATCGCACTTCTGCTCTTTGAACTACGTCTGCATCTGTGGTTTTGAGTATACAACAAATTCCGAAGAATTTTGGGGGGCAGAGGAGGGGGACATTTTCCACAGCTGGGGGATCAGTTTCAAGAAAAAAGGAACGGAACAATTACTGACTACAAGACAATCAGGACAAAGTAAATTTGGAGACTTTTTTATTGTTGTTATTTTTAATCATATGCAGACAAAGCCTAGTCTGCACTTTATTGATATTTTCAGGAGGAGGTTGTTGGCAGAAATCTCAGCAGCAATGTGTAGCTTATCATATGGTACTGTCTGCTCCCAGCCTCACAGGACAGAGACAAACAAGTTAAAAAAGCAGGAGAAAGAAAGAAAGGTTTCTTCTCCACAGTCCTTGACAGAATAACCATTCAGCAAAACGAATATAAATTAATTTGATTCTTTTTCTTTGTTTTCTTTGCCTATTCTCTAGCTAAGTGTTTGGTTTAGCAGATTTCTTTATTATTTCCAAGCATGTTGCATGTGTTGATTAGCAATAAAGGTGTCTTTGCCTCTACTCTGAGGAAACTACAAAAGCACATGGGGAGTTATTTCAGTGCTATGTATGGTGCAGTGAACATCTGGGAAATTTTTATGATATAGATCAAGGACACAGATTAGTCAGATTGGTCTGGATTTCCTTTTTATTAAATTCATTACACCATACAGTATTCTTTGTGGCCAGATTCTTATGTTTTGATTTTCCCAGCATAGAGTTTTTTATTAAAACACTCTAGAGAATATTTTCTGGTTTTTTTCAGGAAAGAAAAAAAAAAATCTCCTGTAGTGAATTTCCATTAGAACACAGATTTTTAAGTGCCAAATGTACAGTCTTACAATATATTTTTTTATTATTTTGAAAATAACTCTGATCTCCCTAGATGTCTAAAGGATAGCTGAGCAAAAAATTGTTTCTCATTTAGTCAATTCTTGGAAATACTGTGTTCCTTATGTTCCCTACTGATTTCCAAGTAACTTATTTTTGTCCCAGAGATCTCAATCAGCAGCACTTTTAGATGTGAAAATATCACTGAATGGCAACACCTGCAGTATCATTTCTATAAAACATAATTGTTTATTGGTCAGTCACACCTAGATTTGTACAAGAGATTTGCATCCAAATAATTTCTAAGAAGTCCACTGTTATTAACTCACCATAAAGTACTTGTACCTATATAAAATCCCACAGAAAAAAAAAATAAACAGTTTTGTTTTGGTAATGATTGCAATTTAGGGTCCTATAGGCAAATAAATAGCCCCCGCCCCCAGCAATGCCTCTACACTGCTCCAGGTCCTAGTACCTGTTTCATAACCAGCTGGAACTAGAAACTTTAGAATTACATTTGTATATCCACTTTTCATCTGGAAAAAAAAAAAATTAAAAGATTTTAGGCTTTTACTATATTAGAGGAAGAAAAAAAAATGCTCTTATTAGTATGTTTCCCATGCTTTTAAAACAGCAATTCTGAACAAAACGTGTGACTCCCCGGATTATACACAAGGAAAAAAGAAATATTAGTGGATGCAGATGCAAGTGGAGGAAGATTAAAAAGGAGCAAGAGCTATAAGCTTCCATGGTATGCAGCAGTGCTTTAATGAGCATTAACTTACACAGCAAGTATGCTGCCTAGAATGAAACTATTTCCCCAGTTAATTATCATTGGCACATGGTTTCTTACTGTCCATTGGAGTCTTGCTTTTTGTATTTATATTCAGTTACTTACACCTACATGCCTACATATTTTAAAATCCAGGGCACCTCCCAGTTTGATTATCTGGCATAAATGCAAATTTGGTGTTTATGCACACCTAATTCTGTATATTATTCACTGTGTTTGACATATTTTTAACTCACATTCATTAGTTGCTATTGCCATTACACCTGATGAAAAAAAATAAGATGTTGAAGACTCTTTAGTGACTCAGAAACAGCTAAAGCAGATGGCAAATGTGCTCCAAAGTCACTTGACCTCATTGGTAAAGAGCCTTTAAAAGGCTTTTGTGAATTAAAAGTTTTGAGGTAGGCAAAACAAAGGAGAGCAAAAATAATGCCAGAGTATGGCAGAAATGTTGTGTGAAAATTGTAAAATATGTAAAACAGAAATTTAAACTCTACACAAGATACTGCAACATTCTATAGGCAATGTTTTATGCATTAGTAGTACATATATAACTGTATGTGTTCATGAAGTATCACATTTAGTTCAATTGGTTTTAAATGTATAGTTCTATTTTTACATATCATACTACAGAGTGCTTGTGAATCTACTACGTGCAGTACTACCATAAATAATTTAAATCAAACTACATTTGTCAACTAAACCAAAAAAATGCCTTTAATTATACATTATCCTTGACTCATTTTATTGTGTTTTTTCTCTTGCTTGTGGACTGGTAAAAATCAGTATTCTGCAATCGATCTCCCTGGCATTAGAATAAATTAATGATGCCCTATCATGTTTCCAGTGGAAGGAAGGGACTTTTTTTTTTCATTTCCATTTCATCTGATGCCAAGGGTACTGATAGCCCTGTGTAAAAATGTACTTTAACACAAATATAAATTGTTATGGAAAAATACAAAAACCAATACAGAAGCACATCAACAATTAAAAATTCAATGAAGAAATTTTCTTGGTCATTATAATGGTCATGAGATTTATGAAAACTTCTCCAGTTACGTCAGGTCACATGACTCTTCTGCCCATAACCCCAGCATCACTGCAGGACGTGGCCAACGCACCCAACAACCCAACCCATGCCCTCAAGATCCATCAATTTCAGATTACCATTTTACTGTCTGAAAAAAACCAAAGAATTGCCAAATCCAGAGGTGGACCCAAGGCAGAAAGTGACAATTGCCTTTTGTAATCTCTGTGATTTTCCAGCAGCTGGGCCAGGGAATGTGGCCAAAGCTGAACTGTCAAGAGTGGGCTCAGCTGCTCCTCAGTCACACCAGCTCTCCTGCTCATCGCTGTGAACCCTGGTCTCAGCGTGGTCACCTGCTGGTCATCCCAGCAGCTGTTTCCAGTCTGTGCTGGCACTGGATTTACTTTACTGGACTGGACCTACACATCACTCTGGAGTTACAGCTTCCCTATTTCCCTTGTTCTCCTCAGACATAAAAAGACCTCAAGGGACTTTGGGGGCTTACAAAATGGTATGAGTAGAGAAGAATCTTTACTAAGTCACACCTTTGTGTTATGCTCCAGTGGTATCAAAGGCCAAGAAGTCCTGTGTGGGAGATGCTCCTGTCATGAGAAGGCTCTGAGCAGCTTATGGGAGGAACATCAGAATAAAGGCATCAGTGTATGAGTTGTGATACAATGCATTTTTGTAACACACATAAGTAGACACCAGACTCCTCTGATTTTTGCTTACATATCTTCACTGTCTCCTTATACATCCCTCACTTTGCTGCACAGGACTTTGCTCCAAGAAGTCGGATTCATTTGTTTGTCTTTTTTTCCGCAGCATTTTCACTATTTGCTGGGTGAAGATACCTCACCACAGTTCCGACAGCAAAACTGCCAAACTGCTTTTTCTTATACTATGAAATCTTTCTTGAATTGTTATGTTCAGTGATTTGTAATTGTGTGTGTTCAGCTGGGTACCTTCCAGAGACTGAGCATCTTCCTACAACAACCTAATCTTGGCATTCATATATTCAAAAGACCATGTTACCAGCCAAGAGCTGGGAGGTCCTCAGAGATAAAATCCTTCTGGTTAAAGCAGAGCAATTACTCTTCATTCATTCATGTGGTTGAAATGTACAATTCCCCAAGAAAAATTCATAAAGGTCACTGGTGAACAGCAAAAAAGATTTAAGAAACAAGTCTTAGTCTCAGTTTTTCTAAATTTTCTGTTCATAGATTTTATTTTAAAATTTTAAAATTAACACAAAAAGAACCTTAGAAGCAAATATTAATATTACTATGCTTTCAGATTAATTGCTAATGCAAATATTTTCATTTGCAGCAACTCAAATGTTTCTATTTGATACACAAAAATCAGAAACAGTAATAACACTCACAATAAACTCTGAAATATTCGCAGTGATTATTTTTGTAATCATACAGGATCAAGTTTTCAGCCTGTTATTATAAGCCTTATTTCTGAATCTCTAAAATCATGCAAGTAAAGTATTCTTATTTTATTTTGGATTATAAATTGATATTCTTAAAAAAAAAAACTTTAAAGAAGGTTTTTTGAAAATAACTCTTCAGACATCCCAGAAGAAATAAGATAAAGAAATGGAAATGGCAGTTTGAGCACAGGAGCTCTTGTAAGGAAGGAAGAGGCCTATTGGGAAGATCTAAAGACAGCAAAATGGCACATGAGAAAACAAACAAATAGAAATATAAAGATGCAAGAGAGGCCAGGTTTTCCTGTTGTGATCCCAAGGCAGAGCAGATATCAATCAGACACAACCCCTATAATATTTCCTTGTGTAATTGCATCCATTTGGACAAAAGTCCAAACCAGCCAACAATACAAAAACCCATCAGCATGAAACCTGGAAAGATCTACATCAGCTTTTGCCTCCCATCTCTAAGTGCTTCAACAGAAATACACACAAAAAGATGGAATGTGTTATCCTTCAGTGGAAAGGTGCACCTGGCCTGTGAGAAAGTAAAAGGCAATAGGAATACATCTGGAAAAGGGGGCAGCTGAGTGACAGAGTGATGGAGAGACAATTCACTGGAGAGAATTATATGCTCACGACATCTATGATCTTTCTCAGGTGCATGAATTAAGGACCTTCGCTCCCACACATGTAGCAAAACCCCAGAGGACAACAGAGAACTTGTTTGCACTGCAGAGTGTGCATATGAAAGTAATTTTCTCACTGATGCGCATAAGATTACAAAAAACACTATTTCTGGATGTTGCAGTGCCCCTGCTCTCTACACCATAAGGAGCCCCTTCAAACAGGCTGCTGTGCATTTCTGGATAAAATTAATCACAGATGAGCACCAGCTCTGTCTTGAAGATCTGCCTTGAAGCTCTGTTATCCTTTTTTGCAGCAGCAAAAGTGGTTCCTGGAGACACACACTGAATTGTTAAACAGAAAGTTTTGAGCAGCTCTTTAGAAGCTACATCTGAAAAAGAGAGTTCTGCGATGGCTACTGGAATGAACCATAAGCAGAGATTAAGAACCACTAGCACTTTTCAGGGAACATCTAGAGGCAAACAGAGATTAAGTGTAAAGATATGTATAATGCAAAAGCATTCATTCTGTGTGGGATACTTTTACCCTCTTGGATTTTTTTTCTTTTGCTGTTGCTTGCTATTGAACAATTAAGATGAATTCCCTTGCAAATACTTTTAGACGTCTCTCTATCATGGCCTACTAAGATATTCTGATGGAAAGAAGAAATGTGGCCCCAATTCAAATACACAATGATCAGCTCCTTGTGTGCCATGACAAAGATGTCCATTCATACAGAAAGCAAGAGAAAGCTCCAGTTGATTATTTTGCATCACCACACTCCAAGAAATGCCAGCCAAACTAACACTTACCAAAGAATGCAGTCAGTGCCTCTGGTAGAGAAATGCAACATTTCCCCAAACCAGTTAACTTGTCTATCTCATGTAAGTGTGAAACCAAGGTAAGAACATTACCTAAATTATAATGCTTTGCTAAAATACTACCCACTAAATGCATCAATAATTTTCCACCTGGGGCTTTCTGTAGGCTTTACTTGATATTTTTTTTTAACTCCACTTACCACATTTTAGCAGCAATAAACTATTCAAACAAAGCTAACCTGCAAATTATGCAGGCTATGAAAGAAAAGTAAGTGACCACTAAAAAAAAACCAAACCAAACCAAACAAAAAAACAAAACAAAAAGCCAAATCAAAAACAGCAATAACAACAAAAAAAACCAAACCCTAAACCAAACCCTAAAATTCCATAACTAATAATCTGTTAATGAATGAAAAATACATGCTTCAACCTTATCATTACCTTGATCTATGAAAAATGGCTGCACTTTTAAAGTAAAGTTTTATTGGTGGAATTAGAGTTTAACACAAAAGCAAGCAATTAGAGTTTAACACAAAAGCAAAAAACATAGTGCAAAAGAGGTATATCCTTTCTTCCTTTTTGAGGTCAATTGGCTTTTTTAGCCCCACCATCTTCATCACTGCTGTTTGATGAATCAGCTTTCCTGTTAACTAGAGCTGCAGATCCATCATCTAATGAAAACACTCTGCATTTTACGATTCCCTAGACTGTAGTTCTGTATATTAAAATAGAATTTCAATCTCAGTGTAAGAAATAAAATCAAATCTAGCATCTGTGGTTTGAACAGAACAGATAAAAATGCTGCTCATTTAATTTTAACAGTATTTTTTAATGCTAGAGAGTATAAAAAGAGTTCCTGGATGTAATTAAAAAATGCCTATAAATTAAAAATAAATTGGTAAAAACCAGAAAAATTGTTCAGTACATGGAGTAGTTTCATTAAACATACAAATTTGATGGTAAAGAGTTTTGTGTCCTAATTTAGAAGTAACAAAGCTACAATTATACCATTTATTACATATTCTGTTTATCTGTGCAGTAAAAATAGATTTATTATGAATAGGCTTATCTCATTAATCTCTTTAGGCTTCTTAACACTTTTCAATGAAAAAAAACCCAGAAGTTGTTTAGCATGCCTTAACAACACCTCACCTTAGTTTTCTTAAAGCTACCGTACATGAAAGGGACCAATACAGTCTGCCAGGAAGTATTGAAAATGATGGGACTTTGGGAAAGCAACTGGGTCTACTTTCCTTCCGCTCACTGAGAAGACTTTTAACACTGGGATACAGGAAAAGAAATAGCTAACACTAGCGTTAAGGCAAAACAGCCTTATAAAGGCTCTATGCATAAAGTGTACTTTATTTGCACTATTTTTTTTTTGGTCTCTAGTGGCTTTTGTCCCTCCCCTATAAATCAAGCAAAATTACAAGTTTTCCCCCTTTTTAGTCCCTCCCCTTCTCATTCCAAGTTAGTGTATGTGCTTTCTCATGCTGCTGAACTCAATTCTAGAAGGGACACACTACGTCACTCTTGGTTTGCTGTCCCACTTAATTTTTGCTAGTACTGTTTTCTAATATATTTTTACTATAAAAACATAGGAATTTAGCATAAAAAGAGTAAGAAAATGATGCTACAAAGCATTAGAACCAATACTGCTTTTTAATTTTTTTTGTTTTCTTTAATTTACTCCTCTTTTTAAGAATAGCTACTTAGCAAGAGTGGTATTTTCTGTAACAATACCCAATGTTGCAAGAAACAGATGGATCTCTAGCCATAAGTGCTAAACATAGTCTAGAGCACAGGTAAAAGGCACGTAAGAAGGACCATGTTCTAATAAGCTAAAATTTCTACAAATAAAGAAATATATGAGCTTATTAATGGAAACAGTGACTGCCCAAAAATTTGACGTTAATATAAATGATGAAGTAATCTCTGAAAGGAAGAGAAAAGGGACTAAAAAAGCCTAAAAGGGACTAAAAAAGCCTAAAGCAATTATTACAGATAGATGGACATGTTTAAAGTGTGCTGCTTCACATTTCTGCCTGCATGTAGAGGCCACCAGGTCCTGAGTAGTTCTAGCTCAGGAAAAGTAAGGACTAGCTCAGATCAGCCTTACTGCACAGCTGTCCACCTGCATATCCAGCACAGTGTCATGTGCAAAGCCAGCAGACCCGGAGGAGCAAGACACCTTCTTCACAAAGGATCCTTGAGTCAAGCTTTTCTAGAGTACAGCCATGAGGAGGAACACAGTTTTTCATCCAGATTTTTAACTTTGCAATTGGAAATTGTTAAAATTGGAGTCTTCTCCTGGGAAAAATACCTGTATAAGGTTTTCTAGGCTACCTGTATAAGGTTTTCTAGTACTAGTGCACTATGAAGAAAAAACAACATTTTGACTGCTATGATGTTCAGACTTAGGTTAGTGAAATACTATTACATGGTGTAATGACAATTAAACTAGCGTTTCACAAAGCAGTCTTAGAAGATCAATCGTACAGACAGAAGCAGTTCTTGGTGAATATTTCACACTGGTGTGTTACAATACTGCAATGGCTGTACTTTCAGTAAAACAGCCTCACAGGAACATGTATTTTGGCTACTGCTCAGGCTACTGTTCTGCATTGGAGAAACAGAAGTGTGTCCAAAGATCTCTGAAAGGCAGGCTTACACTATAATTTAGTGAAGGACTTCTTAAAGTGCAGGATGTCATTTTGCCTTCGTACTTTCATTTTAAAAGTCAAAAGACTTTGGAGAATGAGTAAAAATAAAGTAAAATCCACGTTCTATGGGCACTGAACTGGTCAGAAAGGTAGTTTCAGACAAAGATTTTTAAAGGCCAGTAGTAATCTTAGATTTTTTATTCTGACTTAGAGTACAAACAAGCATAGGAATGTACACACACAGAGAGACACAAACACAACCTAAACTTTAATATATTACTTCAGCCACTTTCCAAACATGTCTGGCTAAAACAAATAATAAGAAACATTATCTACATGCCCAGGCTATCTATAAAATGTGTGTCATGTTTCCTTATTCTTCTATGTAAGTGCACTGTTCACATACACATGCTTATACCTGACAAAACTTTCCAGAATATCTGTGTCTGAAATATATATATATATATATATTTGTTAATTTATTCACACTTTCTTTGATGTCAAAATCTTGGTTATTTAGCTCTTATTTATGAAAGTAAGGAAAGAAAACTGTGCTTCATTCTAAAAATCCAGATTATTTCTCAAAGGCAGTTTCTGCCCAGAATCAGGACCCTCTCCCAACAACCTTCATTCTAGCTGTTCCAAGAGTGTGACCTCAAAGACTCACACTCTTGCTCAGAGCTGGTATTGCTGGTATTGATACTGGTATTGGTACTGACCCTGATGTCTAACCCACACCTGTTCTACCAAACTGGTCAGGTTTTAGCAACTAGAAGAAGAGGATGAAGCAGAAAAAAGATTTTATTTTTCCTCCATTCTCCTATAGTTTTTTGAAATATCAATTTCTTATACTTGTTTTCAGGCTCAGTGGAGATATTTTTTCCTTTGATTTTAGCAGTGAACTCAACAAATTTGAAATTTCTGTCCACTTATAAAAGTAGATACCGATGCTGACATATCTTAAGAAAGAACAGAACAGCCATGCACAAACAACACAATTTTCTGACAGCTCCAGTCTCAAAATTTGGAACATGGGAAAGCCTGGTAAGGCAAACCAAAAGTACCCTGAGGGCAGTAAAACACTGAAACAAGCTGTCCAGAGAGGTGGTAGGATGTCCCATACTGGAAATGCTTAAGACTTAACTAGACCAGTCTCTGAATGAGTCCTGTCTTGGACCAGATGAGGTCCCTGATGCCCTGAATTGTTATGGATGATTCCGAGATTTTACATATCTTGGTTATACATACATTCAGACAGAAAGCATATTTAAAAATTTCTGTGCAATAATTTTACTTTTTCGTTAAATTTATTAGAGCTCATGGTGATCCTGGTTTTACAAGGAAGATCTAATTTGCACTTGTTAAGTTTCCTTAGAACATATCATGGACTTGTCTTGTAATCATGTGTATAGAAATCTTTATTATTTAAACCACAAAATCTTTCCAATAGTATGATTCCTTCAGCAATTAGACCTCAAGTTGCTTCCCTAGCAGGCAGTGTGTCTTATGGACTGTACAATCTATGTATTTAATCCTTTGCCACAAACTACTGAACCATTAGGAGAATTCTCTTTTTTTCTTACAGTGAGAAAAGAGATTGAGATCAACCATGAAAGTGTGTCCAACAAAAAACGGAAAGTTTTAGCACAATGGCACATTCATAGCCACATTATGCAATTAACCACAATGTAGTAACTGCTGTGGAAGATTACTTTTCATATTGTAATATGATAAAAATTTACCCTATGGGATTTAGTTTCAAGTCTAGAAATTTAATGTAAAATGCCCTCAAATGTGATACTGTTTTGAATTTTCAGCTTGGTAGGGGTTTTTTGTTTGTTTTGGTTTTGTTTATAGTTTCTTGCATGTGTGTGGTTTTTTGCTGTTGTTTAAACAAAACAACAGTGTTAGTTTGGTTGGTTGTTTTGGGTTTTTTTTCCTTTTTTTTCTTTTTTCTGTGCTCTTGTTTTTATTTGTGGGGTTTTAATTTGGTTTTTTTTTTTTTCCTTCTTTGGTTTTATATAGCATTTAGGGCTTAAAAATAATCAAAAACTGCTTCCTAACTGAACCACAGAGTGTGACAGTTTTTATTTGTGAATGAAAACAACAAAGTTGTAAACTTTTGTAACTCAAAACCATGTACATGCTAATTTGTTGTAGGAATTGTTGTGGAAATCAAAGGTGGGAGACAAGGACAGCTTGCCACTGTGATGATTAAAAATAGAATAACTTTTGTTTCCCACTCCAACAGCCCAGGTGGGAGAGGGTCCCAGAACTGTTCCCTCCAAAGCACTTATCCACAAAGTGCTGAGTTTACAGATATTTTAAAATGCTACCATGTGAATAATATTTCTGTGTACATATTCTTAGTTTATGGGCATTTGCCATATGGTGTTCCTGCAGCTCAGCCTTTTTTTTTTTAAACATACAGTACATGTGCTTGTGTCAGTCTCTCCCCACTGAATTGTACTCATAATTAATCTCTCAGTTCACGTAATCACATCCTCTGTATACTCTCCTAGTGAAGGAAGTGAGTTCTCAGGGGTGTAACATCTTAGGCTTTACTTTTCTCTGCCCATGTTCAAAAATGCTAATATGATTCTCTGAATTCTTAGCAAAGAAACTGAGGATTTACAGTAGTCCTTTTCTCTTCACTGATGGTTTCTTCTTCCTTAAGGCTTGACCTTGCAAAGATTTTTTATTTTAATGCACCCCCTTTTAGAAGACAGCTTACCTGTTTTCTCAGCCTGATCCAGATACTATTAAAAGAGGTTTCCATGGATACGGACATCAGTAGAAAATGAAAGACGGCTGTCCTCCTTTCTGACCCACAGGAGTTTCTCACTGTTGCTATGGCAAAGCTTACAGATGTTGCTGGTATTGTTTTGCATAATCTGATTTAAAACCTACAGTCTGGGCAAACATATTCTTTAGGGACAGGTAAATACTTCTGGGTAGAACAAGTAAAAAGTTGTGATTGATAACAGTCTTCAAAGTTTTCTCGAACTTTAGGATAATTTGTAAAAATGAATGGATTATTTTATTAAATATACTTCTCTGTGGGTCTCTCTCAGAGCCATAAGTCAAATGTTCAAAAGAGAATGAGTCTCAGCACCTTCTGGTGTTCTCTTATAGCAATTATCAATGAATTTGAAATTAAACATCACAGATTTACACCAGCTACCCCATATATATAAAAGTAACTCTCAGTATATAAACCAGAAAATAACTACATTTTGAAATTTCCTCGCTGTGGACCTGGATCAAAGAGCAGGTAAAAGGAAGTACCATCTAAACAGTATGTGAAGCTGTTTGCAAAACCCGCGTTAGATATTAATGATAAAACACTTAACATCAAGTACTCACTTTTTGTTATATAGCCTTTATTTTATTCATTTTATTCTTTGACCAGAAAGGTTTTCTGAAATGTTCCTGTATTTAATTAAAAGTTTTCTTTAAAAAAAATAAACACTTTTCCCACTTTTTCCTATACACCAAAAAAATAAAACAACCCTCTCCTCTTGAGATCGCTAACATTTCAAGTGGCATAGATGAGATTTCTTCAGCAGTTAAGATTTACTGCATGTGTCTCAACATTTGGAGATGGATATAGGATGTTCTGCCAAAATGAAGAAATTGAAAATTGGTAGAAGAAAAAACTGGAGGGGAATACCAGTCAAAGAAAGGGTCTGACCTCTCCAGTGAGGCATTATTTTATCATTTTATGTCACCTTGATTAGTCTGTTTGCTTTAATCTTCTGTGTGTATGTTTTATTGTTTTATTTCCCATCCTGGTCAGAAAGGGCACATTTATTGTTTAGTAAGCAGAATTAGGTTGGCTGCAGTTTACATAGTCAATAGCAGTCAAACACTAAGGTCAGTGTCTACCACATCTCAGAAAAATTGAGGTTAGAGCAGGTGAAATTATCATTCAATTTTGGTTTTATGGCTCTAATAGAAAGCCACAGAGTCCCTGACCCCTGCTGCCATTCATGTCTTGCTCTAACAGCAATACATGACCTTTGACACTCAATTAAAACAGGAAATAAGGCAAAGAAGGGGTCAGTATGCATGTTTGGCCAATCTGAGCTTTTGGAACAAAAGGTCCTAATAGACTTTCAAAGAAGGAGGAAGGGGGCAAGATGGGAGGGCGAGAGGGACAAATAAAAGGGGGGAGGAGATGGGAAAACAAAGCAGGAAGGGAGGAAGGGGTAAAGGGACAGGAGAATGAAGAAAAGCCTTTCTGCATTTGTATTTTGGTGACCTTAAGTGCATTAAAGAATCCTGCTGCATGGCAATTTATACACACACTCTTCCTCTCTGCTAAAAGCACAGGTCTGTCTTCCTGGCTACTTGAGTGGGACAAGGTGGATGCATTTGATTTTAAAATGTAATAAACAGCCCTTTTCTTTAACAGTCTTTGCTATATGAATGAAAAACAAATTGCTTATCTTTATCTGATGTCTATGTGTGAGGGGAAAGCAGGAGAAGAGCCACTTGATTTTGAAAGCTAACCCTGAGTAACATTGCAAGCAAATGAAATCAGCTAAGAGAAATTGTTTGGGGATTAATCTGATACCTGTCACCAGATCTCAGAGAAAAGGAGGCCTTATCAAGTGCTGTTTCTTGAGGAAATAGGTTTTACCAAAGAATAAAAGTCCCTTAACCATACCCAGTCTAATTCTACATTTCTATTGTGGGCTACATAATCTTATAGATTTTTAAGGTTATATGAATCTACAGGAACAACATAATTTTACTTGCAGTAAGATACAGAAGGTGACCTCACTAAAATACCCCAAGAACGTGTCTCGAAATTTGGACTGAATACCAACAGCAGTTTCAGAAAGCTATTCAGGCTAACTTTAATTCAACTAAGGAACCACCTGGCATGACTTTTAGCTGAACTTTTTGTGGGCGTTAACAGGTCTTGCTGTTAAAAAAGGCATGGACATTTCCTATTTGCAATTTTCTAAGCTTATGTTTGTAGCTGCTGGGTTGAACTGCCATGTTTTTTGAAAAGAGTATTTTTCTGTTTACTGAACAAAAAAATCACAGGTTGAAAATTGGTTTGGGATTGAAAAAAAAAAAGGTTTTCCTTAAAAAATGTTTAAATTGAAAACAGATTAATTTTTAATAACAGGGATTTCTTAAAAGATCTTTGACAGTGAAACAGAAAAGTTTCAGAACTAACCTATCCCCAAGCTTTGCAAGAAAGAAAAGCAAATTGAAATGAAGGTTTTAATTTTTCAAAAACAGATGAGGTTTCACTGAAATGAGTTAACAGTTCAGATAAGCTTTTTGAGTGAAAGTAGATATTTTCATGACCAAAAAATATGGCCACATCACTTCCCAAGCATGTTTTTTAGTGTGAGATGGGAGTTGCATATTTCCATAAATCTGTTCCTTCCACAAACCAAGGCAGCAAAGCTCTAGATGCACCACAATATACTATTTTAGAGGAGCCAAAAACTGCATCTTTGGATTTGCAGCAACAGCACATGATAGTTAAGACTTACTGTAGGCAGACTGAATAATGTGCCAGCAAATTTCAGTGAGGGGTTTCTTTTACCTCACCAGAAACTGAGGAAAAATCCCTTCTAAAATTTGGACAGATTGCAGATTTCTATTAATTCTGTTCTTGGAATTTTATCCAAGCTTTGCAAAGGCATCCAGAAAGAATGATGCAATGCAGTTTGCACAGAGGCCTGGAATTACATCTGGGCCCACTACTGCTTTACTGCCTGTTTTACATCTGTATGACATCTTTGGTAGTGGCACGGGCAGTGGGATCAACAGCCCTTCAGCATGCTTGCTGAGCACCAAACTGAGTGGTGCAGCTGACACACTGGAGAGGAGAAATGTCATCCAGAAGGACTTTGACAGGCCTGAGAGGGTTGCCTGTGAAAACATCATGAAGTTCTGCAAGGTCAAGTGCCACGTGCTGCACCTGGGGTGGGGTAATTCCAAACACAATCACAGAGAATGGATCCAGGTGGAGAATGGATCAAGAGAAGAGCCATGGAGAAGGAGGTGCTGGTGGGTGAGAGGCTGAACCAGGCACGTGCACCTCACCTGGAGTGCCGCATCCAACATATGATGGATGTGGACTCGTTGGAGTGAGTCCAGAGGAGGGCCATGAAGATGATCAGAGCGCAGGAGCACTTTTGTGAAGGCAGTCTGAGAGAGCCAAGGAAGGAAAGGGTCCAGAAAGACCACACTGCAGCCTTCCAGTACCTGAAGGGGATGTACAGGAAGGATGGGGACGGATTTTCCACAAGGACATATAGTGATAGGACAAGGAGGAATGGCTTTAAATTGAAAAAGAACAAGTGTAGATTAGATATTGGGAAGAAATTCTTCACTATGAGTGTGGTGAGGCACTGGAACAGGAATCTCAGAGTAGCTATGGATGCCACATCCTTGGAAATGTTCAAGGCTACGCAGGATGGGGCTTTGAGAAACCTGGTCTAATGGAAGGTATCCCTGTCCATGGCAGGCGGATGATGAAGCTAGATGATATTGAAGACCTCCTTCCATCCCGAACCCTTATAGGATTTTATGATTTTCCTATAAACAAAAAAACTAACTCTGTGACTGCATAATTAAAGAAAATAAACAGGAATACCAGATGCATGCTGATTTGCACTAAAAATCCATAATGACTTGATTCAGAGATTAAGTTAGGAGGTTCCATAAATTCATGCTAGAATCCAAGCTCACATTTAGCTACTTTCCCAGCTCTTTGTGAATGAAAGTGCCAGTTTCTTGAGTGTTTTGCAAAAAATATATATCTCTAAGCCTAAGCCGCTATTTTTTAAATCTATTTTTACTTTGACAGCACAGAAACGAAAATATTTAAAGTAAATGTGCACAGTCAGTATAAAGGGTCACAGAAATCAAGGGGAGCCATTTCAGTGATTTTTTTTTACGATTCATTTTCTCAGCTACATCTCTTTCTGCAGATCTATTGAAGGAAATAGGATCAGAAGTTCCAGTAACTTGAGGTAACTTCCAGAAGTCAGCAGAAATTATGTTCTAGCCATCTCATTTTAAAGCTTAATAGTCTGTATTTTATGTTAATTCCTTTCTCATAATCACTCTTTTTGTTCCCTTTTTTTTCTTTCTTTCCCCTTCTCCCAAGAAAGACAAAGCTAGACTAGCTCCTAGTATTCCCTCTTTCTGGCTGATAGCAAATTATTAGGAGTGTTCTGGTTTAAGTGGTTTTGGTTGTAACCACTGCCATCCAAATGAGATGAAAGGACTGAAATGTAGTTCTGACTAAATCAGCTAACAACAGCTCATAAATATGTTTACTTTAACAGAAATTCAGAGTTTATACTTTGTTGATGTGCTGGTTTTGGCTGGGGTAGAGTAAATTTTCTTCACAGTAATCAGTGTGGGGCTCTGTTTTGGATTTGCACTGAAGACAGGGTTGATCATATAGAGATGTTTTTGTTGCTGCTGAGCAGAGCTTACACAAAGCCAAAGTCTTTTCTACTTTTCACAGAGCCACTGTGGCAACAGGAATGAGGTAACTGGGAGGAGACAGCTGTAACAGCTGACGCTGATTCCAGACCATATGGCATCATGCTCAGTATATAAAGTGGGGGGAAGAAGGAGGAGATTTTGAAGTGATGGCATTTATCTTCCTGACTCACTGTTAAGTGTGGTGAGGCCCTGCTCTCCTGGAGATGGCTGAACACCTGCCTGCACATGGGAAGCAGTGAATGAATTCCTTGTTTTGCTTTGTTTGTGTACCCTGCTTTTGGTGTCCGTATTAGAGTGGCCTTATCTCAACCAATGAGTTTTCTGGCTTTTACCCTTCTTATTCTCTCCCCAGTCCTGTTGGCAGAGGGGTGTGCAAGTGGCTTGCCTGCTAGCTGGCGTGAAATCGCAACAGCTGCAAGAGTAGGAAGAAATAGGGAAGAAAACCCCACTGGCTGCTTTGTATTTTGAAGACCCCAAGAAGATCAATCCCTTTTGTTTTCAACATGAAGCGGTTTAGTTAATGCTGTTACAATAGAGGATTTTCTGCAGGTGAACTTAAAAAATGTAGTCATTGTGGGCCACTCTAATTCGAATTACCATGGTTTTTGTCTTAGATTACAATATGAACATACCTACAGATTCCTGTCTCTGGCTAGGAGAGGTGAGAGTCTTCCAAGTAAGCTTTTAAGTATGTGTATTTTTCCTGTACCTAAAAACTTTTTAAGCAATCTCTCCCTTGTCTCCTAGCTTCCCATTTCCTATATTATAGAGATTAAAAAGTCAAGAGGCATGATCTACTTCACTAGTTTGGAGGAAAAGTTTTCTTTTACATGTTTGTGAGGTTTTTACCTTTTATTTCATGGCTTTAATAAAGATAAGTAAATCTGTGTTGGTTAGCAGAGGTAAACTAATGCATCTCCCTATTCAACCAAGTGCACAGCATCTTCCAAATTTGAAGACCATTTCAAAATTATTTCTTAGAGACCATTTATAATGGTTCTCAAACCTTTCTCTGCTTTCTTCTTCTATGATTGACTTCAAGCATACTGAGGTCCACGCAACTGACTTCTCACAACTTTAACTGGGCTGCAAGTGTAAATAGTTTCATTTTGCAAGAGGGAACATGATTATTTTGAGAAATTTTGCACTGAATAATACTGGAAAGTATTGCATTTTGTCTAAAGGATGAGCTTGTTTTGAATTTCCCTTACTGCAGCCACAGCTAAAATGATTCTGTCATACATTGTTCCATTCTGTGTTTGAGTGAAAATAGAAGTTAAAACTAGAAATACTATCTGACTTTATTATAATATTCTCATTCTTATGCCATTGCACGCCTTATTAAGAGTCCCCTTTACAGCTAGTAAAAAGAGGAGGGATTTTATCTATTAATCTTATGTAATGCATTATCCCAATGAGATGTTGTTTTTATGATGTATTAGATCATGCATCAACAGAGCCAGCTGTCACTCCAATGATCTATTGATTTAATCAATCATAATGGGACACACTGATAAAGTATTACTCAAATAAGAGTGATGTGCATGTGAAAAGTGGGACTGCAAAAATTCAGACCAAAAAAGAAAAAATTAAAGCAACACAAAACTGTGGCCTGGACCTGGATTCTGTACCATCAGAAAAATGGAAGAAAGAAACTGCAATCAACTGTTGGCATTGAGGCCTTAAATAGAATAAATCAAAATTTACCTCCAAAGACGATCAGACTTTGAATATCCTCTGAGCTACAATTTCTGGTATCAAAAGAACCACTTGTGGAATCCTACTTCACACAACTCAAAAGCGAAATCCCAAGTCACCAGTTCAAAGTCTGCAAGAGGCACTTATCTGAAATTATTTTCATTTGGGTTATACTCATCATTCAGAAATAAAAACATGAAAGAGAACAGAAGGAAAAGTTCTGACATGCTGAAGCATTTTGGTTCGACCCTTTTAGGCAAAATACTTTGATATTTCATTCTGAAATGTTTTGAGTTATGCATTGAACATTGGAACACAAAATGAGACCTTAAACCTTCATAAGGATTTTTGTGTGTGTATGGAACTAAATTCTCTTTTTATTGTTTTAAAAAGAAAACTTTTTCAGTCAATGATTTTCATGATCACTTCTGCTTCAACTTCCTTTGTAAACTTAAGAAGTGAAGTGGAAATTTTACCATATGAGTCTCATCTCATATGACTGAAGATCATTTTCTCTGGTCAGTATTGAGCAGACCAAGCCTTTATACAGAAGCAGAGAAATGGATGGGTGGATGGATGGATGGATGGATGGATGGATGGATGGATGGATGGATGGATGGATGGATGGATGGATGGATGGATGTCTATCACAAAGACAGCTGTCAGAGAATTTTCCACAAAATTAGTCAATTTTCTTTGCAAGTACTGCACCTCACACAGCAAATGAGATGATTGTTCTGCTTTCAGCAAAAGTAATAGCCCAACACTCCCAGCAGATCAAACCAGCTGCTAAGCTGCTGAGAACTACTGGTTGCAGTTTACATTGACTGCAGAATCTGGGCCTCATTGTGCCAACAGTTTTCTCATAAAGCCTTGCAAAGTTCTATGACCTTGAAAACTTACAATTAACAACTTTGTTGAAGATGTGCACAAAACCAGCTAATGTTACTAAGACAAATGGTAGACTGTGGTAATTTTTTCAGGATTTCTGTTAAAATATAAAACTTTATACAGACGCTAATTACATCTAAATAGTAAGAAACATTTCCACTTTTAGAGGTTTCCTTTTTAAGGTACAATGATAAAGAAATGTTCAATTGATCTCAATTCCTTACCAGAGTGCATCTAAGTCAATTATTTATAATTATCTAAGTGACTTATTTATAACTATCTAAATTATATGGCCAAGCTAGTTTCAAAAGACCATTCCACATAGGCTAGCTGCTGTGGACAGCCATGTCTCCCCATCTGCTATGAATGACAGGCAGGCAGAGGGTTACTATGAAATTAAGATGAAGCAGTTGTCATGCAATGTTTACCTGCAATCTGCGAACAGGCTTAAATCACCACCTGGCAGGAAAATTGGAAGACAAAATTGGAAGACAAAATTGTCAAGAAAAGGCCCCAAGATTAGGTCTTCAACACCTCAAATGTGTGAATGACTTGCTGGGTCACCAAACCTGAATGCTGTAATGTTTGTAAAAGTAAAATCTTTTTTACCAAATTACCCACAAAATAATACACTAGGAATTCAAATGAAGAGCATCTCTTTGCATTAACAAGACTTCATTTAAGAGATGGAAGTGACATTTCCATCCATTATTGCGCATTTTCCCCAGGTCAGTTAGATTTCCATTTAAACCCTGAAAACTCATTCTTCCAGATTGTTCAGAAAGGTAACAGCTTTCTTCCTCCATCAGTATTACCCTCTTCAGAAATTATTTCAGCCCACTAGGTATGAATTAACAACCATAATGACATGGCAAGAAACTATCATGAGTAGCACAATAATTTACCCTAAGTTTGTATTTTCTGCATTTTTTGTATCTCTATTTGAACAGCGGACATACACATGAGAGTCCCCTACGGACATTTAGCACCCTGTCATAAACAAAACGCTGCTTGCTTTTGCCATGCTGAGGATATGAGAACAATGGAAATGGTGTTTGGTAAACTTTTGATGAGAGGAGTTTATTTTAGTTTCACATGCATGGGGAAATAACAGACTAGAGTGGTGGCTACAACTGTGTTTTACACTGAAGTTTGATGTTAACTCAGTTTCCAAAGAAAAGAAGTGAACCCACAGAGAGATGTGAGGCATGAGAAACCATTTCATATTCCAAAATAATAAAATTTACTGAGCAGCCTCTCAGACTGACAAAACTCGGCTGAAATCTCTTGAGTTTAGTTTCTCATTCCTGTAAATTTTCAAATATCCAGGTTTACATTAGAAATAATGAGAACAACATTTCTGTTGAAGTTGGATATGTCTGCTGCCTAGCGGGATGGAAGTCTAATGAAGGCCAAAAATACAACACAATTTGAAAAAAAAAAAAAAAGAAAAATTACAGAAAACTATTCTATACTCTGGAAGCTACTGGACTCCAATCTCAAAGGGAGTAAAGTAGATTCATCTGTTCTTTCGGAATGTAGTAATTAGATAATTTGACTGTAACAGTGTTATACCACAAGCACTATCTACACACCTTTGAACTACATATTTGCAGATATTAATCAATAGTTTCCCAAATACATTTTGAAATTGTAGAAAATTCATGCTTACTGTCTTTCGATTTTAACAGAAGAATTTTTCTTCTTACCACTCAGCCACAGATCAGGCAATCTATGGTGTTGTAGAACTTTAAATGTAATCTTCCACATTCCTTTTGCTTCCTTGCTTCTTCCTTTCCTTCTTATATTATTTGATTAACTAAAAACATAACACATTCCCAAAGAAATTTTTGTTCTACAGAGAGCCAAGTCTTAAATCTCACAGACATCCATAAGACTGTGATTTCACTTAAAGCCCCATATGGTGTGAAAAAAGATCACACAATATTAATGGAGTAAGACAAGACTCTTCAGGATTTTCCTTATTTACTTATTATTTTTAAACAATATCAAAGCATTCTGTTTACTCTAAAAAAAAGGCAAGAAGCAACTGCTGTGTAGAAAGCAGGTTTACAAGGAATGGAATCAGTTTCTGGCATTGATTAAAAGATAATAATTACAGAGGAATTGGCCAGTGCAACAAACAATTATCACTTAAGATTATGTAGGCAAAAAGGCCAATTTAGGGCACCACACATAGCTAATGAGAATTCTTAATTGATAATTTTTCAGGCTCTTGGATTAATCTTGTATTTTGTCTTTAGTTTATCACACATGTGATGATTATTTAGAATCATTTAGGCTGCTGCTCCTCTACTCACTGAACAAGAACTGTGTCACACAGAGAAGGGGCTTTCATGAGAAGAGATAGCTGTGTAACCAGAGAGGAAATCTGCATTGTACTTTAGCCAATATTGTGAAGAGAATGGAGAAAAAAACAAGCCCAAAAACTTCCTTGTTATCTTGGTCATATCTTGGTGAAAATTAAGACTAACTTCCAAGACACCCATGTGTTCATTGCAGCATAAAGTAGACATCACTAAGAAAATATGTTCAAATACTTCTCTAGTCACCTCTGTACCACTGCACACAATTCCCTTACTTTCATAAGGCAAAGAGATGTCAATACTAAGTGGCCTGGAGTCCATCTATATCCATCTTCTTGTCTTTGCAGCTTGCCAGTTTTTTTTGTCTCATTTATTCAGTTAATATTCCATTCAGGAATCACTACATTAAGCCCATCTATTTTGATAATAATTTTATCAACTCAAATGCTGTCAGTATTAAGAAAAATAAAAAATAAAATTGAAAAATTAAGTAAAATTATTTATGGAGAGAAAAGTAAAAGAAACCTTTTTACTTGAATCTTGTAAACACATTTTTTGGATGTCCATGGAAGTCACATTCACAGACAAGACACCAGACATTAACCATGGCACAGGGACAAAGACATGCATGCTCACCACCAAAAGTGTAACTTTTTATGAATGATAGTAAAGTTAGTGCATTTTACTTCTGTCTTTCATCCTCTTCATGACAACCAAAAGGCAAAAAACTAATAAAATGTTTTAACCTTTTCCCTTTAGGACTTATAGGTCTTATGTTAACCTTGAGGCAGATGGTTCTCAGGGGGAGGTCATGGCTTGGTGGAGATAGATTACTTCATTGAGGGGTTGGAAGCCACCTCTTTGCACCAGGATGAATATTGTACCCTTGAAAGAGTGGAGATTCAGTGTTAGCCAAACAAAACTATGCTTGTTTCTAGTGTGTTTCTGGCACGAATTCATCCACATAGTAAAGCCAACATAAGAAATAATTGGAGTCTTATTGCTTACTCTACATGATTAATTATACTGGAATATTTTTCTACCAGTTTGATCTCAAGAAGTAAAACAAAAATGTAAAGTAGCCAATAATAAGTGAAATTAACAACAGTGGAATCAAAGGGCTAAAGAAGCTACTAAGCGATATACTATTTCAAATAGAAATTTCAGAAACCTTGAAATAGAAATCTCCATTATCAATACTGAATTTCTGGGATGAAGCTCTCTGTGCACAAAATATGCAGAGGAAAGGCAAAAACCTCAAAGCCTGAATAGTTCTAGGAGGTTTTTCTTGTTAGACCAATTAGTATCCGCAAAGGCACTTTCCTATGGATACTGCCCCCTGTGAGGTACAATAAAATGCATGCACATTGTTTTTTTAAGCATAATGCAAGTCCACCTCTGTTTTACAGTCTGGTTTGTTTAGTGAGTATGGTTTAACAACATATTCTTCAGACACTCAAGAATTTTGCAGGAGTGATAGAGACTCTGATGGGGCTCCGATCGTCAGGTAAAAAGGACCCCTCTGTTCTACTTATAATTCATTACTTTATATTTTTCTTACAAAATTATCTGACCTACATTGTATTAATAATATTTGCAGTAAGAGTAAACTGGGAATACATGGAGAAAGGGCTTAGAATTAAAAATAATCCTTGCTAATAAGTAATTTTAGCACTCCAGGATTAATCAGTGTCACAGCTTTGATCCCTTATTGATATTAAACTCTTAAAAAATCTCAAGTAAAAGATGAATTTACAGAAGGATTTTATATGCTTTTGAAATTGATTTTTTTAAAGTTTTTGTTCTATTCATGGAGTGGGAGGAAACCTTTCTCACAGAACACACAAAATTTTCTGTGTAGTCTCCTTGTTGCTTCAGTATGACCTTACTCTTTTAATACTAAATAAGCCTGCGTAGCATTTTAACTCCTCCAAGCATCATCACCTTGTCATTTCTTTAACATTACTGTTTGGACTTCCAAGTACTATAATGGTTTCTACCTCATGCTTTAAAAAAAATTTTAGAAATTGTAAAGTTAGACCACATTGCAGTGTACATTTTACTTTTCCCTATTGATTCTCCTCCTGCTTAACTTCATTTATCTTTATGTTTTAAAATATTTTCTTACCTTCTTCTGGTGCCATTTCAGTTGCAAATGCATTTTTATCGACCTTCTTTGATCAGAATAAGTCCTCTGACCTATTCAAGGAGATGTCAACTCAACACTGATTTGATGTCAACTCAACACTGGTGACCCATTGTACTAATCAGGTGTTCGTCCCATCTGTGCTATAATTCCATTGTTGAAAACTGTGGTTAACTCCTTTAAGCCTTCTCCAGAAGGCATATTTCCCATCTATTTGCTATTAGTAAAATTGCTGGCCTTGGCAGAGCATTATCAAACTACACTCACAAAAAATTAAAATCAAAACAATGTTTGGGGAAAGAAACCAAAATGAAACAAAACCTGTTTCAGTGTACAATCCTAAATGTGGCAGTAATGAAATAATAAAATGTATTACAGCTGTGGGTTTTTAAATGGAAAGTTCTTTTAATTCTTTCTCGTTTTCTTCCTGGAGGTCAGGGAAGAGATAAAGTGATAGTGAGAGAATATTTAGAGCATAGCTATTTCCAACGTGCTGGGATACCGGTGAAAGATTTCTTTCCTTGTGCAATGCTCAGGAGAACATGGGGTCCTCAATGCCTGCCCACACAGACCACAGAGGTAGACATGATAGGTGAAGCCAACAGCTTTCTGTAGCATGAACTCGATATGGGAGCTTATTAAAACTTATTTTCCTGGGCTGTGCACTGTCTGTATATTCTGTGTGCAGCTGTAACTGCTTGCAAGTACTGTGTGGCAGGACAGATAATAGCATACCAGCTGGAAAAATTAAAGTGGCTGTAGTAAAGCTGCGGTTTGTGACACCAGTAAATTATAAATGTACCCAAAAGGATTAAGTATCAGTATAAAGGTAGTAAAATAGTAAAAACTAACAACAAAATGCAAGTATTTTCTAATACAGCAATGGCATAGTGAAACACAGGTTTGCATTATTATATGAGCAATGTGATTACTGAAGGGGGAAATACGAGTTCAGTTGCCCAGAAGAGACATCCAGGGAAAAAAGTTGCCAGAGAAAGGAAAAGATAAACAGAGGGGACCATGGCGTCCTTCTACACAGACAATGATTACTACTAGCAAGACAAAAGAAAACAAGATTAGCAAAGAACCTCTTTCAAGCAATGGGTAATAACCTAAAACCATCAGGCCTCAGCAAGAAAAGCTAGAGAAAAAAGAGGACAAACCCATGTTGGCTCTGGCTTCTCCTGTCCAACAGCTGATCAGGCCAATCATTGTCACTTCCATGACCAAGAGCCACCATGCATTCCAGCCAACAGCCCTAAATATATGTCATTAGTCCCTCGATAGTGCAGCCTCATAACTCACTCAGACTATTAGTGTGAAGACTTACTTCTTTGTAGGTGCAGTTATGATGATTAATGCTGTGTAAGAACTGATCATTATTAAGTGTCAGGTTGCTAATGAATTAATTTAGTAAAGCTTTTTTTAGATTATAAAACTGAGCTGATTCATCAGTCTTAAACACTCCACCACAGCAATCTTTGTAACTGCCTGATTGATATGTATAGCTAGAGAAATATAAATTCAGTTGCAATATTATCATTCAATTTACTGCAAAGACAAGAAATCTAGATGTCTAATATCTTGCTAAACACCTTCATTCATGAAGGCAGTAACGACACATTGGTTTCTACTTCTGAAAACAGAATTACAAAGGCAGCTGCTTTTAAAACATATATGAAGTGGCTGAAAACCTATTTGCCTTGTGACTCCATGTAGTTCCACTAATATTAGCAGAGCTGTAAGATTTAGATTAGTTGGTTTCTGGCATCTATGTCACTTCCTTATAAATAAGATGTTGGTAAAACTTGGGTCTTGCAAGATTACCTCTCCTTGTTGAACAGCCATAGGAATATATGGAAGTAAAAGTTAATGCCTCACAGGCCTTTGCAACACTCACAGTTGAGACTTGCAGCTAAAGGTCATGCCAGTCAGCACCGTTTAATTAAATAGTAATGGATTATCTGTAAAAGAATGCAGTATCTGGAGCCTCCTTTTATTCTGACTTCTGTTGCTGTCATTATTTACTATCTCCTGCTTAGATTGTGATGAGGAACAGATTGTGCACCCTAAAGGTACATAAACCCCATCACTGTCCATCAGCAGAGGCTGTTGTGCTGATGGCATGTGGTCTCTGCTAGAGCAGTAAACTGTTCCTGCTCTGAACGCACCTAAATCAAGTTGTCATACATTTGGGGTGGAAGATGGTGCCGTGGCTTTACACCTACATCCTGCTTGGCTGGAGTCTGGTCCCTGCTGAAAGTCTCTGCCACCCCTGAGAGAGGTACAATCCCCCAGAAACCTCAGAGATGGGGACCTGCAGGTCTGACTGGAACTCAGCTGCCAGCTTCCAATGGGAGCCTCTTGGCATGCCAGTACTCTTGGCCTGGCTGGCACAGAGGGCTGGGGCTGATTTTTTGAAATTGGAATTGAAATGTGTGCAAGTGAAATTGAAATTGAAATGTGTGCAAAGAGGAGCCAGATAAATAGGAGAAATTCCAGTATCCCAAAAGGGACTCCAGAATGTTGAATGTGTACATACTGCACTCCTAAACCTTCAGGTATGTAAGTTTCCTATAAAAGGTACCACAGCTTAGGTAAAATAATGCACTTATGGAGTGCCTTAACATCCAAACAATGTAAGGTACACCAGTTACAGTGGGATATATTTATTTGTATGTGGAGGCCTCCAAAAAGAAAACAAGATCCCAAACCAGAAGTTAAAAATCATCTCAGGGAAAAACAAAAAAGAGCACAGGGGAGTAGGCAGCTGTGTTTGTGTTAGATCAAGTCTAGTATGTAGGTGTTGTTGAAGGCAGCAATCTCTGACCAGCACCCTTAAGTCTTTCTCTGGCTTAAGGACTGCTCTTGATCTCTTCATTCCCCAGCCTGTGTTGATATTGGGGGTTGCCCTGAGCCAGGTGCAGCACCTCGAACTCGATGTTAAACTGCATGAGATTCACTTGGACCCACCACGTCCAAGTCTCTCTGGATGGCATTCCATCCCTCAGGAGTGTCAACAGCACCACTTCAACTTGGGATCATCTGCAAATTTGCTGATGATGCACTTGATCCCTTCATCTGTGCCATTAATGAAAATACAAAGTAACACTTGCCCCAGTACAGACTCCTCAGGGCACCACTTGTCACTGATGTCCATCAGGACTCTGAGACTAACCACTACTCTCTGGATGTCACTGTACGACTACTTTCTTATCCATCTACCAGACCACTCAGCAAATCCATCTGTCTCCAATTCAGAGAGGAGGACGTTGCAGGGGACGGTGTCAAAGGCTTTACAGACGTTACATGACATCCATAGCCCCTGCTTTGTTTACTGATGTAGTCATTCCACCACAGAAGGCCATTAGCTTGGTTAGGCATAGTATTGAGTATTTTGGGGGATGTGGGAAAAGAGAAGGGAAGAAGTGCTTGGCATAATGACCACACAGGATTATAAAACCCAAAGACAAGAATGGGTGATGTGACACACTAGTCCAAGTAGTGACTGATTCCAGGAGTCATGAGCAGGGATCTGCAGCCCTTCTACTGTACTTTAGACGTATAAGAGAGAAATGGTGTTAGATTGTAAGTCTCAGAGGGGAAAATATGGAAGCAAAATAGTTATTGCCTCATAGGTCTCTGCAGTCATTAGTTGACTAGCCTTGCCAGTCAGCACCATTAAATTAACAAATTAGTGGATTATTTTTAAAAGGAATATTTGAAAAAGGATGTACTGTCCAGAGCTTCCTTATCTGAAGGATTTCAATTGCTGTTAATTGCAATTATTTACCACCTCCTGTTTCTCTGACAGGTTTGGTGAAGAACTGTGTTTACCCTAGGGGCTATAAAAAGAGCAAAACTGCATCATTTGGGCAGAGCTCACATTAGCAGAGACTGTTGCTCTGCTGCTCTGTGATCTCTCCTGTAGCTATAGGAATAAACTGCTCCTACTGTCACTTCATCTAAGTTGTTTTCCCATTATTTCCATGAAAAATACATAAATTGGAAGCAAACAGTGCTAGTAGGGTCAGCCTCCTTACTAGTTTCAAATCTCTGAACTTTTATCATAAACTGAATGTATTAATCTTTCATATATGTTTTCTTTACTTTTTCCTTTTTTATCCTTTTTTCCTCTCTTATTAACTATTTTTCTCTGCCTTTGTAAACAATTTAAAAGCAATCCAACCTAAGGCATTGATAAATAACATGAACTGGTCCTGAGCCATGCATACAGAAAAGAAAAACCTCACTAAAAAGTATGTGCAGTATTAAGTATGAATGAAATATAAAGGGAGATCTTCAATCACATTTGAATGAAAAAATATCCCCGCACTAGTTCCACCACTTGGCTTTTTGCGTGCACAAGAATCATTGTATTTAAGGATATTCTAAACAGTCTCAGCATGATCCTCGCAGAGGAAGCCTTGTCACCTTTTCTGATGGTACTCATCAGTATTTGAAAGATTAATATGGACAAACTTGACAAATTTTTTGTTCTGCTAAATTGCAAGCTACAGATCCTCATAATCTCTAGCGCAGTGCTTGTCTCATGTGCAAGTTCCTTGTGCTCAAGGGCTGCGGTAACATGGTTAAACGACAACAACTTTTTCAGAAAGTATATATTTTGATAGAGAAATGAAGGCACACACTGGTGTGAAGAAAGAAACCTTATCTTCCAACATCAGTAAGTGAAACTCAAACCATTGAAAATTATATTCCATCTATTCAAATGCTATTTGCAGACAGTGAAGATGTTTATAAAAACAGGCTCAATTTTCAGAGCTTTATGAATGGGATTTTCAGTGGGAAAAGCTGCATAAATTCTCTACTTTCCCATAGCCATTCTAAGTAGTGATGAGTCATAAAAAGCAGAATATAATCTACGCAAAATATTGCTATATCAATCCATGGAACAGTAAATGAGAATTCATACCATCAATCTCCATTGTACCTATCATATTTACTGGTATTCTCAGCAGGATAAAGCATAGTGTTCTTCCCCTACCTGAAGAGGAAGTCCTTTTAAT
Organism: Leptocoma aspasia; assembly: GCA_013399835.1. NCBI lineage: Eukaryota > Metazoa > Chordata > Aves > Passeriformes > Nectariniidae > Leptocoma > Leptocoma aspasia. The sequence continues at coordinate 281,788 of VXAX01000294.1, forward strand.
CAAGAAGTTAAAAGAATGAAAAAAATTCATGGTGTGCTTGCCCACCTATCTTTACTGAGTGCTACAACTTTAAAAAGAATCTATCAGTACTATTATGAATTAAATTACTAATAAATGCCTTATTTTTAATACATAATTAAACAAAAAAAATTGTTTTGCTGTAGTAACAGCATAAATAATGGCTGCTAACCTCAGGTTGTACCATTGGCTTTTCTTTCCCTTTACCATGACAGTCTAACTACTGGTTACTGGCAGTAATAGCCATGTTCAGGGACATTATTGGTTAAAAAAATTCAGCGTGTTACCAAAATCAAACTCATTTTCCAGTCAGGATTTTAATATTTCTACATATTGAACTTTTAGCCATAAATAGGATGACAGTATTGATAACTAGCATTTTTAAGATTAAGTGCCTGCTAGACTTTAATTTTTGCCACATGACAAAATGTGCATTGAAATAAATTGGATTATTGACTAAGTTTTCAAAAATCAACCCATTATCATTACATTTGTCATTCTGAGCAACCTGCATTCAGGATCACAACAAATATTGGTATGAAACCCTAATGGTGGAGATGGCTTAGCAGCATACAAGCCACTCCTTACAGAGATATCTGTCTCCTCTAGGTGCTATTTTTTCTACAACTGGAGTCTTGCTAAAACTATTACAAAACATTTTTACAATTAAATAATAAAGCTAAATACAGCACAAAGGCTCCTACAGAAACTCACAATATTTTGAATGGGCTGGTAAATTTTCACACCTAAACCCTGTGTTTACAGACTACACAGAGTACTCCTCAATAGTGACAATATATTAATTTTTACTGGACACAAACCCTGATGCAACCACTGACTCTGCTTAGCTACTCTAGCACAGAACTAGTCATGCGGCTATAACAAAAAATAAAGTAACTAGTTAGCTGCTTCTCATAAATTAGAAAAATAATTTTTAAAATAGTTTTGGTTTTGGCTGTACATTATAGCTCTACCTGTATTTTGTTCTTTGGCTTTTTAGCAGTACATTTCCCATTGACTTTGTACATTGACTTTTCCCATCTGTCTTCAGAAGGCATGATTGCAACTAGTAAAATCATTGATTTTCAAAAGCAGGTAAGAGACTTACCCTGTTGGCTGTGAGGGTGAAAGGCATTTAGACACTTTGGAAGGTCACACTGATTTTTTCATTGACTTTTTTCACCTCAATAAATACAGTCTGACAAATGCTCATGCAGCACTTAGGATCCCAGTTTGAAACAAAAGTGAATTTTAAGTAGAGTGTAGGTGTTGTCAAGCCCTGTGCACAACAGAAAACTTTAGCCTTTGAGCAGCAGCTAAACACAATGCATTCATGCTACACATGATTACACAATAAAACAGAGCCATTAATATGGTTATTATTTGTCTCCCTACAGATTTTAATGAGTATTACCATCACTGTGGGGGTTTTTTAAGCAAGATTTTTCATACCCTAAGACATAATTCTTCCTCCTCAAAATAAATAACATTTCTTTCAACACTTCCTCTGTCCCATCTCTAATCTCAAATACATTCCCTTGATCTTGCTTATGTCTGCCATCAATGTCTTTAATGTCCATGGATGCACTTAAAACCTTTCTGTTTTTCCCATGTTTAGCATCTCACAAAATCATCCCATGATTTAGACAATCCACATAAAGTCCCCCATTCACCTTTGCAGAGACAAATGCACACATCTAGCACATGTTTGTGGACTGGAACATAAACCATTTCTATTTTTATTCTAATGCTTGCTCTACATATATCATGAAGTTTCTTATTAGTCCCTCGATTGAGAATACATTACATTTTTTAAGAAACACTTGCTATTAAGTTAAAATGAAAACAGCTGAAAGTGATATACCCTAAATATTTTGGAAGTGTTCCAATCTTTGTTAATACTGAATTGGAATATGCCTGAGGCACTTAACATACATTTACTTTATATTCATTGCCTAATTTTACACAGAATGAGAAAAACTCTAAATAACAGCATGCTTATGGACAATGAGACACAGTAGTGCATGTCTAGGATGAATGAAAATGACCTTTCACAAAAACTATATAATCAAACTGGACAAAACACTCATTTAAAAAGAAACAAAGAATATCGAGCAGAGTTCTTCCTGAAACTGACACTTAAAAGGCTTTCTGTTAACTATCATGAATCACTATTGTTTTTTCCCCCAACTGCTTTAGTTTAAAGCACATACTTAAAGGAAAGCTAAGCTATCAGGTTACAGCATGTGGGGACACACCTTTACAGAAAGCAGGCTCAGACTCACACCACTGACTGATGTGTTTGAATAAAGACTTCACAATCTACTACTTCCCTCTTGAAAGACACACTCTGGTGTTTGATCCCTTACTAAGACCAGGATGACTATTTCGGGTTGTTTTTAAAGATATTCTGAAGAAGGCAGAGCTGTTTAAATCACATACAATGCAACCAAATGATCATGAAAGTATGCCTTCAGCCTTCCTCTACAGTCCCTATTGTCTGGGTTTAATTATTTAAAGTTTAGGATATTTCTACACTCATACTTTTGTTTGTTTTATGAGAGGACTGTTCACTTGAGATGTTAATCTTAACTTGAGTGGTCATTAGGTACTTTCTCAGTCAAAAATGCAGATAACTTATTGTAAGCGTAATGAAAAAGATTTTGTTTCTCTCATGACACTATAAAGTTGTTACAAACACTTAATAGAGAAGAAAGAAAAGGCTGTGTTCTTTTAAGAACTAGTAAATATATTTTACTAACCCAGTGAAGCTCACCTGCATCAAATCACTGCTTTCACTGGGTTTGTTTTATGTGAAGAGTATTCTCTGAAACCTATAGATTTCTTTCATTATTAAGAATATATTAAAAACAGCTTTTTCTGGTCTACAGGGCCATCATCACTGCTTGCTGATGATCACACCAGGCTCCTGTCACAATTTTCAGATGAAGCAGATATAACTGTAAAACAAGCCACAATTTTCTCCATGTGAGCTCGCAGGCACGGACCATTCTCTCTCTCCAAACACAAAGCCTCTTGGTAACTCAGATAAGCTTCTGAGACTTAAAAAAGTCCTTTTCAGGTATTTTACCCATCTTCCAGAAGATTTAGGTATATTTCAGTACATTTCTATTTTAAAGCCTTCAAAACCAGCTAGAATGTAAAACATTGTGTTAGGAAAAAGCCAGTTAGAAGACTTTTTAAAAACAAATGAAAATTAACACACAACTCTATTAAAAGACAGCCTTTGCATTTCTAAGAAACTAATTTAGAGAAGATGCATGATAGCTGATAGATCCTACGATCAAGAGTATTTTGAGAGTTTTCTAACAATAACATATTTGAATTTCACGGGAACAGAGATTATTAAATAAAACTGCACCAACTTTGCAGTAAAATACAAAGCAGAGCAACAGTCTTTTCCATGCAGCTTCATATATACATAGAGGAGTTTCACGCTATACTTTATGTCCATGTTTATGTGAAGAAAGTAAAACATAGGCTGTTAAGTAAAATCAGATTTTGATTTAAACAGTACTTGCAAGATTTACATAGAGCATAAGAGAACAATGCCTTTAGATCTGTGTCATAGAGCTCTGCTGTAAACTGTTAGTTCATGGGAAATCTTATAAAATAAAATGAAATCAAACATTTTTATTCTAATTCAGAGCAATAGTTTTAAAGAAAAAGAAATAAAATAATTCTCATGAGGGATCTTGATCACATTTCTGAGATATCAAAATGTTTTTTTTCAGTTTCAAAAATACAATATTAAACACATTAACACACCCGGAAAGAAATATTGTCCCTTGCTCCCCCGCCAATCTAACATGTCTCTGTAGTTTTGAAGTAACCATGTTTATTCTGAGCAAAGGAATCTGAGTAATCAGGTAAAACATGTCTTTGGAGTACATATAGGCTGTGGTAGAAGCTCATAAATCCACCCTTAATCAGTAAATGCACATTTGCTCCTTTGCTTTACCCTATGCAGGAGAGACACATAAGACATTAAAGCAATTATACTTTTACTTGACTGAGAAGACAAGTAGCTGGAATATGAGGTTTTAGGGGAAGCAAATAATCTCCCAGATGGATTCTGAAGTCAAAAAAAGATTCCTTTAATTCTACATTTAGTGTAAAGAATTTTAAGGAAGGTGCATTTGTCATAATTACTTAAATTGAGTTACTGAATTGTGCTTAAGGTACAGGCCTCTAAATCATGAAAATACAAGGGAAGGCCAGGGGTGGAAAGCTTTTACTCTTTTTACTGAGTACAAATTAAAAAAAAAAAAAAAGTAATTTTTGGCTGCAAGCAGTAGAACTGGGAGTACTATTGCATTGTTTGAAGTTGAACTAATGAATCACAGAAGTGCCTAGTAAATATTTTCAGGCCAAACCTTCTGGTTATTATGCATGCAATTAGAACTTCAGGAAAAAATCTCTAACATTAGTTGTCATGAAAGATTCTTCTGCCTTTTTGCCTTCTCAATCACTGAGATGCAGCAGATTTGTAGAGCTTAAATTGAGTAGATGAGCTATTCTTGATGTTTGCTCTACAGTCAAATTTATACATACATACATACACACATATATACATACACACATATTCATATCCTTATATACATAGATATATATGTGTGTGTGTATATATATATATATTTAGGCAGATTATTCTAGTAGTGAATATATATGACTATATACCTTTAGAGTTGTATATTTTCACCCAATGGACTGGACTAATCAACATTCTGACTGAACCTATCTCTGATCTACTAGGTTTGGATATATTCCCAATGACATTTTACGTTTTCAAGTGTGCCTAGTTAAAAGGTTTCTGTCCCTTTACCTGTCCCTGATCTATTCTTCTGACCTCACTGCTGCAGCTCACTTCCAGAGAAGCTTTTTAAATGTTTGTTTTTGAAAGCTGGACTACTGAAATTGCCCTAGATTAAAAAAAAGGAAGAATACCCTGTATCAAAGTGAGTAAAATCAGAAAAAAATACTGGAGGATATAGGCACACACTCAAAAAAGTGATCATTTCCATAAGGACTTTGTAGGAAACCCAGCTAGAAAGAATGTCCCTTTGCCACCCCAGAATTACTAACAATTTCTCTTTATGCTAAGAACAAGGAAAAAAAGAAGTAAAAGAGCTTTCTTCAGTTATTATCTTCTGGTTTTTTTTATTTACCTTTGAAATTTTGGGACTCTTCAAGTACTTCTTTCAAAGTAATGAGTTAGCAAAAATATATGCTGAATTGTGGAAGATAAACATTGTGATGGTACTCAAAAGATTTCCTGTGAAATAGCTCTGCAATCTACTTCACCTCAAAATCAATGAAAATGGTAATTTTCCATCACTACAAACATCTTATTTCAATTGATCTGTGCTATTAATTTAAAAATCCCAGCTCCATCATGTCAGTGCTTTTTGCATCTGAAGGGAAAAAATAATAATAATTGCCACCTTCATTTATCAAAATAAGGTCTTGCAAAAATGTTGCATCATGTATGTTCTCAAATGCTTTTCTTTCCATCTTAAAAAAGGCAGAACAGATTCACACACTAAAACCTCTACCAGGTTTTCAGCAGAGTATTCATTCCCATGTAACTCTAACCTTTGATGGTCGCAAGCTCATATAAATTCATAAAAATGAAATTTGTTAACATGTATCAGAATGTATTGGTCTACATTTCCCAAACACTAACATACTGACACAATTACGTTCCTACACAAACAGAGCCCGTGAACAGATGTCCATGGCAGCCTGGCTGATATCAGGGTGGCAAAGCAGAGAGGGGCATCTTTGCAGATTGCTTGACATTTAACAGACTCACTTTGCGCACAGAGAACCAATGACAGCTCATCCTGCCACTTATGTGAGGAAATGCCATGGAAATGCCCAGCATATCAGAGCTGGCTCACAAATGGACCTGCTCCAGGAACACCCTTCATTGCAAAATTCCTCACCATTTGCTATCTCTCAGCAAGAATGCACCACTACCCTTATTAGCTGCTGGCTCATTCCTGCCATGAGCAGTCATGGGAATATCCACTGCTCAAAAGGAGATGGGCTAACACAGAGCTGGTTGAATGCCCAGAACCGCAGCTAGCCCTCGGTACCTGCTCTGTTCCACACCAACTCCTGCTGGGTATGTGCACAATGCCCATGAAACATGGCACACTCAGTGCCTCTCTCTCACCCAGAAGCAAAGCGTGCCTCCTGTGACTTGCAGCTCGGCCCCTTGCTGGTGATCCCCCAAGGGGTGAGGTCTGAGATCAGCAAAGGAGACGTGGGTGCTACGGCAGAGCCACCCCAGCCTGCTGAGGCAAGCAAACATTCACTTCTACTTTTTATTAAGTGCAGTTTTCAGTCTTTTCACACACATACCCTTACTCAGGGTTTATAGTGATGAGATTTCTATCGCTGTAAAACATGATTCCATGTATAAACAACAGTTCAGCAAATATTCAGTCATTTATTACCACAGCTGTCATGTTCACAGTAACTATCTAGATTAGCTACTTTGTCACCAATGACAACTGAATTTCTTGGGAATAATCTTTGGTTCCACACTGATTTGGGTGTTCTGCTTCTGTCACCAGAAGTTTTTTCAGATTAATAAATCAGACTGCCATTACCCTTACACAATACAGAGCCTCACGGCACAATTATCTCTGCTGACTTCCACAGGACTGCTCCTGGTAGAAGTTATTTATTAAGGTTATCAGCGTACGTATTCAGATTCCAGCATAGTTGTCTCCAGCTCGAATCACAAAGAGCCCTTTTAGTAGCCTTGCAAAACCACTAAGATGGTAATTCCACACTGTCTCAATCAAATGGGTCATTTTACACACTTTGGTACTTTTCTGTATCATGTTACAGCACTTTCATTTACTTAATAGGAAAAATATATATATCTTGCAGCTTTCCCCACTAGCTTTTTTCGAGATGTTACCTTGCCTCACAATTTTTCACTGCTTATAAAACTTTACATTTTAATACTGCTCACATTTTTTTAAATTTAACTACTCTTTTGTGTGCATTCTCCCTTCTCATCTCCTTACCTGAACATCCTCCTCAAGCCCCAGTATGTAATTGCACTAGTTCCTTTCCAGTTTGTGCTATAAACAATTCAACAAGTTATAACTTGTTGACTGTTTCCTCTGTCTTCATTTTTTTCCTGCACTGTTCATTCCTCTATCCCTTCAACATAACTTTCCCCATAACAGAACTGGGGTTACAATCACCTTAAATTACAATTAAATTACAAATTACAATCACCTTAAAACTCTCTGAAACACTGACAGCTAGAAGTTGACCAAGTATCATGGAAGAACTACCACATTAAATTTTATGATCTCTTAAATTTTTCCCAAACCCACTGGCTACTAAGTGTTACACAGTGCTAATTCAGATTGACTTTATTGTCATATTCTTGCAAGGTAGACCTCAGTTCAGTGAAACAATATAATGAGAAAAACACCATAATTGCTTCTGATACAGAGTTTTCACTTGTAAGACATATCATGAAAATGTGTTTAATTATAAATCCAATGTAATTTCCATGATGCTAAAATGTGAGCAGAATTTGAATAGTGATTAGGTGTTTTTATTTACTAAACAAAATAAAAAATACATGTCCTGTAGAACTGAACAAGTGAGATTTTCAGGCAAACTATTTCCAAATCAGTTTATCAGATAGAGCTATTTGTTAGAAGCATGAAGAAAAATAAGAAAATTGCTCTTTATAGAAAACACAAGACATGGGATTCCTAACTGACAAAATGCAGAACTGTTACATTGCTTTTTATTTGCTTTACTTAAAACTGTACCAACTTTTCACAGAAATACCAACAGAACTTGTCACCAAACTCAGGGACTGTCTCCTACATTATTGACTGTTACACATCAGTATTTTAATAAATTATGATTACACTATGAGTGCCCTTCTTCTCTTAACCAGTAATGCCAGTCACTATTTTATTCAAATAAATTTATGAAGAACTCCTACACTGGTAAGGTGGATTTATTAATTTGCTGAAGGCAAAGGCAGAGATTTCATTGATAGAGTGTAGAATGCTCCTCTAGGGGAGGAGCAGGTTCAAGTCCATCTGAGGAACCTGAAGGTTCACAAGTCCTTGGAAACGGAAGAGATACATCACTCAGCAAGCAGAAAAACTACAGTTTAATGTTAAGGATGTGTAGTTTTCAATTTCTAGGGTAAGACAGGACTACCACAGCTGCAAAAGGAATACTGTGTTTCCATGATGGCAACAAATCTTCACAACAAGAATATTTAAGGACTATTTTTCAGTAAGGAACAAAATTGGCAACAGAATGAGGAACATCTATCTGGACTGGATTGGCAGCCATGCACATTAATTTTGTAGCTGAATGCAGATTAAAACAGAGGAAAATTAAATACATCACTCTGTAAAATTTGTAAATATTTTGCACATTTATTTAATAATTTTTAAAGGTTAATTGAAACTTGAAACCTAGCACAAAATTAGATTACAGGCAACCTGTTATCTGGACACCCTGATCTCCACTTTTCTGCTGTAACATAGAAAGACTTACCCAGACACTAAGAAATTGCATTCTTTATAGTTCAGAGCTTTATAACGCATTTAAGGCAAGTGCAGCTCATGCAGCTTTGTCACCTTAAATCCACAGGGTTAGATCAATAGTCAGCAACAGGTGCACAGCAAGAAGGAAAAAAATGAGAACGAAAAAAAAAAATTCCAATCTGGAGCAGACTATACCTACAGACATAAAGTCTTAAACACAATTTAATCCCTAGAAAATTAATCCAATCACACTAAAATGAGAATGTGCCATCTCCAGCATCCTTGGGGGCAAAGGAAATAAGAATTCAGTGACTCTCCAGGTGGGACACATAAAGAGATACTTATCTATGAAATCTTTTGTTGGGACTCCACCATCATCTCTGGATGCCTTTGAATCTTTGCTTCAAGTACTGGGTATAACCAGTAGGGATGAGAGGAAGGACAGGCCCACAAAACCAAGTTTTTCACCACAACCTTCACAAAAATCTGAACACAAGTAGGCATGTGCTCCTGCTCCTGGATCCCGAAAGCTGTAGTATACTGAAATAGAAGTGAAATCAGAGAGCCTAGAGGGCAGACGTGGAGAGAGAATATTTTGATGCTGTACCTTGGTGTGTATTTGATGTGTACGCAGAAAAACTGCTGTATAAAAAACTATAAAGATTAGAGTCTGTATGTGTATGCACTCACATACACACATGCACATACTCCCACCACCATTGCAAAGATACAAAACTATGGAGCCCTTACCCACCCTCTAATACCCTCCACTATTTTTCCTCAGATTATTAATATGTACTAATATTAATATGTACTAATATGTACTCCCATTCAGTTATGTGATAAAAGTTGCCAAGTTGTGAACTTGCAGGTGAAAAGCTGTCTCCTACAGATCTTAAAAAATGGCACGGTCTCCAAACCTGCAGTGGCACACAGCTCCACTACATGGCATTTAACCTTTTCTTCAATTTATGAAGGATTACTCAGAAGAAAGAGTGAGGCAGCTAAGGAGAAATGTCTATTGCTCTGCAACATCTTAGTTAACTGTGTTTAACAGATGTACTGAACCTACCTCACTCTTAATTGTCATGATTCAGCTCAACTCAATCAAAGTTACACTATGTGGTTACAAAACCACACTATTTTATTATCTTCCATGTTGGTATAAGACCACACCGTTTTTCAAAAAATTCAGCTGTACAAATAACTTTCTCTTATACTTTCTATATTCCAGAAAGTCTGAGAGCCATTTCAATCAAAAAGCACTGTATAATGTACTTAACATTCCATAGAAGATTATTATAAATGCATGTCTGACAAATTTTCTAGTGAGCCAGCATCATTGAAGTTTGCAGTTGTCATAACTTTGCAAACATACAACTCTTACAGATTCAGTTAAATGAGATTCCTAATAAACTGCATCATGACCCAAATTTCATTTTGCAAAATTTATGCTAGTAGCTAAAAACAAATTTTTTAGCTGGACAGCTGCTATCTAAATTATTAAAATTCCTGCTTTGAAAAGAAATGTATTAGTGAAAAAAGTATGACACTGCATAAATGTACTGAACAATCATGCCACTGAAAAGACATAGAATGAAAAGGACAAAGTAGGTTTTCAACCTCTGCCTTAAGGGGTAAAAAATTAGGTAAGTTCATAAAGTGATTGCAGAGACTCAAGATCATGTGTACATGATCAAACTTTATCATCTGTTTAAGCTACATATACACATTAACCCACATGGTTTTATACAGAAAAACTGGTAGCTTTCCTGGTCTCTGTTTATTTCATTTTATTGCAAAGAGTGCACAATGACGGTATTTTGGCTAGATGTTCCCTTACAGAGAGAATTACACATTTTCACATTCTGCAGCAGAAGTCCATAAAAACACCTTTCTCCTTTTCTTCCTGAGGCACCAGTACTGATAGTAAGGACTCTATTTATGAATAATGTTAAGAAAACCAGTGTGTAGGCTTTTGTCAGTCAACACCTGTGAGGGGTAACATCTCTCCTATCCTAAAAATCACCTTTATTTTTTCAGTATACCCAGAGTATGTGGAAATCTTTTAAAGCTAAGAGTTGATTCCCTGAATCAACTGAACCTATCTGTGTTGTGAACCTCTTTTCTTAGAAGTTCTAAAGAGCAAAACAAATTAAAAACTCCCTACAATTAAAAATGATGGATGAAAATCATCATGCTTCAAAATAGGATTGTTAAAAGGTAATTAACTGTAGGAACTATGAAGGGGGAAAAAAGAAAATATAGAAATGAATACATCAATTAACAGGTAGCACCATTAGAAATCACTGTGCAGTAGCTCTCTGTAGAAAAGTCTGAGAGCTCAGCACTCTCATTCCCACTGAATGAGGCTTCAGTAAGTTAATCGCTTAGGGAGATCAGCAAAATGATTCCTTTCTCTCTTAGAGACATTGCATTCAATTTTTCTGTGGTGTAGAACAGTCACAGTAAAGCACAGTTCTCCACTGTCAAAGCCAAGCAAGTTCTTAGAAAGTGAGATAATGAGTTGGAATTTCTTTACGCCAAGGACCAAAGCCGCATCTTGAATAAACTCTCTAAGCTTTAAGTTGCGGGAGACTCTTCAGCTGTGTTTTCTTAATAAAACAGCAGCTTGCCTATATTTTACATTGTGTCTAATGCCTGAAAACTGCTTTGTGCATTGGTACTGAACAAGCTGCTCAGAATAGCTTAACATGTGGAGAAACATAAAGACTTCCAATCCTATTTGGCAGTAAGCATGGGTTAGCACAATGATATAGTCAGTTTCTCTGAGATTACAGTGCTGTTTGGCATACAGAAAGGGAAAACTTTTGGCTCCTGGTAAAATTTAATGTATAAAGTACAGAAATAAAACTCATATGATTGTAGTTGGAGAGTTGAGTGCATCCACTGGTTCCCTGCATCTGAGAACAGGCATTAATTTAGCTTCAAATGCAGTCCTGAATGCAGCTGAAAATAGTCTTTGTGCCAACCCATTCGAAAACAGAACATTCTAGGGTGCATCAGAATCTCCTCTAGAGATCTGTAATAGAAAAGTCAAGATGGTGCTGTGTGGTAGAGGGGGGTAAGGCTCTGAGTGGGGGAACAAATGGAATAAAAATTGCAGAGGAGCAGTAAGAGTGGCACTTATGCTACTGAGTCAGGGACTCCACCACAGACTTGTGTGCACTTTCTCAGGATGCTTACGTCAGGAGACAAAGCCTTGATAATTTACTGGGGTGGAAAGGAAACACCGCTTTCACCTAGCTCATAAAAGGCACAAAAAATCTGTATAAAAAGTTAGCAAATGCTAACCAACCTAAAACCACTAAGACTTTTAAGATGGTATTTTCTGCCCTATTTCTCACCCAAGGATTCATGTAAGGACTGAGTGGAGACAGAAAACATGTATGGTTTATGGGGCTAGATTGCCAGATGCATGTATCTCAGTCTTATCTCTTAGCAGTTTTTCCTTAGGAAAGGAAGAGCTTGCATGTAACTTTGCTGCAACACTGCAACAGTTTTTCCTCTACCATTTTTGTGGAGTCTAGCATTTTTCTTAGCATCATTTACGTGGAACTCTTCAGTGCAACAAGGGCTTCTTGTCCATATGGTCAGCAATGCTCCCATTTGTTCTTTAACCAGATATATTCAGTCTTTTTCTAGCCACTCTTAAGTGGCTGGAGACAGATCTTGCAAGATTTTTCATTTTGCCCTGAGCAGCAGCTACTGAGGAGATCGAGAAACATCTACTGAGGGCACAAAAGCTTCTTCAGCTAAAAGCTGAAATTAAACTCTTATCAGGCAGAATACAAACAAAAGCTACTCTGGTACCAAGACAAGGCCAACAACAACACTGACAGAAACCTGAAGTCTCCTTCTTCGTCCCCTGTCTGCATGTTCTCCAAGTCAAAGACTATTAAAATTTAGCCAACACCTATGCATATCCAGGAAACGAGCAGCTTTTCATGCACATTACTCCAATTGCTAGTGCCCTTTTCAGCACTGGAATACCAGACTCAGGGTCACAGGGTCAAATTTGACTTTTACACTGGTTTTACAGCTGCTTCTTTCACAATAATCAGAGACTTAAACTACTGTTTAAGAATAGGCAAAACCTTTCTCTGACAAGAAGGGAGCCCTCTGGGTCTGCTTGAGATAAGAAAAACCTTATATTTAAATTTCTGAGCATCAGTGGTGGTTTTAGCACCTTATTTTAAATTTTATGTGCCTGAGCCCTATGGTAGTACAGTTACTCATGTTTATCATGCAGAGTAATAGAATATTTAACCCTTGCTAAAATTATAGTTCTTACATCACTAGAAAAATTAAACCCAAAAAACCCCAAAATCTTACATAAGATTTCTTTGAAAACATATGCTTTTTTTGCATCTTATGGACTTACAAAGTCTTTGTGAAAACATTTCAAGTAGACTGCTCTGATTTTAAATTATTTTACAGGATCTACCCTGAAACATTTCCTCCTCACCAGAGCAGTGCAGCAAAACTCCTTCAAAATATAAAAGCAAGATTTTTGATCATTTGAAAAAAAAAATCCTTCACTTCTGAAGGAAAAGCAATAATAAAATTCTAAATTATAGGTCAAAAAGCCCCAGCTGGGATTGAGGCTTTCTATAGCCAAGAAGAATGGTTTGACTATCTTCAACATGAAGAAACAATGAATGCCCACAGAGACATGATTCTGACCATGGCATAGGAAAACTATTGCAAACTTAATAAGGGCCAGACACAGCTAAGTATTTACAATTCATGAACAAACACAGTTATTCTGGTAGCCCATATAATTTCTGTAGGCAGTCACCACTTTGCAACTACCTCACCTCTGGGTACGCCTGAGCACTTACACACTAATCAGAATTAGGCTGGGTCAGGCACTTAGAAGTGAATTTGTCAGAGCACAGCACCTAGATGCTGCTGGCTGATTGTAGCTCATTCCTCTATTGAGAAACAATACTGCACAGGGTGGTTAAAGAGTTGTACTAATCTAGGAGATAAATTGAAAACAACTAGGGGAAGCACCTGAGGTCATTGAAAATTCTGCAGCACTTACACAATGGAGATGCTCAGGCTTCTGGTCATCACAGATTTCCACATGAAATAAATTAACCTTAATGAGCACCACTGCTAATAATCTCAGCAGGGGCTAAGGATTGTTTATAGAGCAGCTCTCCAAAGCTTGCCCTCACTTCAAAGGCATGCCAGTGCATGACACAGTAGAAATTTTCCTCAGTGCAAATTTTTTACTTTATCCAAATTTACATTCAATATTTTTATTCATCAAATATATAAATATATATTAATATAATTCCATTCTCTATTGTTTGATGGTCACATTTTTCCACAGTAATTCCCTCTCTGAAAATGTTCTCTTTCTCTTCATTATCCAACCAATTTGCCGTCTTCCCAGATTTATAACATTGTCCCTCTCCTATATAGCTATATCTAAATCAGCCTCACCCTCTAAATGCAATGCCTTTTATCTTCTTTTCTGCTACAACTACATTCTGACTGCACAAAGACTCTTGGCAGCACAAAGAGCAATCCGCTGGCCTTGAGAGTCATGAAATAATACTGGCTGCAAGCTTTTTTAAAAAGAGCTTTTTAATCAGATGCTGCTATTATTCTCTGAATGATACAGGGTTTTATTTTGGAAGTGATGTGGCAGTAAATTCAATTTGGGTATTTTACAGAACAATGTTTCAGAGGTAGCTACACCTAAATTTCCCACTATTACAATGCAGACACCAGTTATCACTTAAAATATACAGGAAAGATCTTACTGATTTGTGAACACTAAAAATCCAGCTCTAAACCACCACTTTAAATCACTTGCAACTTTGGAACAGAGGCTTTCTATACATAATGCAAATATCTTTACAGAGCTGAACACAAAAGGGGATACTGAACACAGTGAGATAGATGGAAAGGGAAGAGTAACAGATTACTGCCTTGGTAGGAAAGTAGCCAAATTAAACTATTCTGAATGCTCTTAGTTTATCATACAAAGACATTTAATTTATTTCATTATTCTCTGTGGGCAGCTATAGCACCACAAGACTCTAGCACATTCAAGGAGATGGGCACAGTGGACAAAGGACTCCTTCAGAGTGCAATATTTAATGAAACTTAAATTAGGTCTCAAAGGAGCAATAGAATGTATATAAAATATAGCACTGACACAGCCATTCTGTTCACATGCATGTTTTAAAGTAATTGTCATCAAATTCACAGATGGCCCTAGAAGATTCAAATGCATTTTTAATATAGCTTCCATACATATAACTTTTTTTAAAATTCATATTTCATTGTAATTTCTTAACGTGATGCACAGGACAGAAAGGTAAGGAAAAGTCTACAGCTAAGACTGAACACTTCCTTAAGGAATAAAGAAAATTGTTTTGTTGTAGCCTTTCCCCTCATTGTTAGCAATGAAGTGAAAGGCTACAACGTTTTTACTTCTGCTTGGCCCTGTGAATATACAGATGTCAAAAAAAGTTAAGAGAGTATGCATTAATGTTTTAAACACTGCAAAATAATGGGAAAATATTATTGTCTAATACATATTTTATATATTGTTATGTTTCTATATATTTATGTCGGGAAAGAAACAAACAATACTGGACAAAACCCCCAAACCCCAAATCTAAACTTGAATTCAACCCATTCTCTAATAAAAAAACTTACCTGTATAAAAATCACTCCCATAAAAACACTAGTTCAGTGTAAAATAAAATAGTATGCAGAAGTTAATTATAAGCCAATCATTTTAAGCAGGAAGAATACACCTGTATTCATGAATTTGCTGTTAGTAAAATAAAAATAAAAAGGTTTGTTTCCCTTTTTTCAGGTAACTATGCAAAGACAGGTACTTAAAACCTAGAATCAAAAAACATGAAAAAAACTCCATGATTTTGAAACTCACAGTTTTGAAAACAATCAGTATACAACCAAAATTATTTTGAAGCAAAGAACTGAAATTATAAAACAAAAGTACAAGATGGCATAGTTCTGGGTTCTGTTTTTTTGGTATATTGTACCAATTTTGTTGTATAATGCACTCTTTCCCAAATCCAGTGAAGCCACATTCACTCAGGCCTTTCAGAAGAGAAAGACTCAACGCTGCAAGACACTGAAACCTCAAGACACTACCACCACCACAATAACAACAACAACAACAAAAAACCAAACCAAATACCCAAATACCTATCCTAGTCCAGAGGGTGATAAAACAACAACAACAACAACAAACCAAATACCTATCCTAGTCCAGAGGGTGATAAAGAGAATTAAAGGCAAAATTTGGGAGCAAGAAGTGAGGTCTGGATCTTCAAGATTAGACTGCTTATTGGACACAAAGCAGTACACCAGAAAATAAAACAGACCTTAACCAAAAGTAGAGTAAGGTAAAAGCTCTTCACCCAAGTAGAGTACGGCCTCTCCCAGCACTTCAGACACACAGATGCTGTAGTGGGCAATTCCAAACTCTGTGTTTTCTACCAACCATCAGCTTTAAGGGTTTTGGCTGAACATGCCTGTGATACCAAGCTACTAACTGTTAGACCTAGTTGCATAGACAAATCCAGAAAGGATGCTCAAACAGTTATAGCCCAAAGGATATTTACTTCTCCAGTAAGTCTCAGTATATGTAACTTCCTGTGGACAAGGATCACACAAGTGTGTCATGAAGGAATGCCTGCAAGCCATAATGTGGGGGACACTGTAGTGAAATACTACTTTTTGCACCATCTCACTAAAGGTCTTTCCTAAATTTGGATTTTGTTCTCAAAACCAAACTCACAATAACCAGATTAGGCAAATGGTTAAATGAATTTTTTGCAGCTTGACTGAATCAAGGGATTATTTACTGCAGTCCATGTAGAAGCAACAATCTGAGGAAATACTCTAAATATTTTCTCTGGCTTTTGATATTTGAATTCTACTGAAAGACTTTCGCCCCCCCTGTAATCAGCAGGTTTGTTTTATAATTTATCTGTCAAGACATATACAGAAGAATCCTTTACACAAGCTTCCAGAGAACTTAGTACTCTTGCAAAAATGTCGATTTAATGCAAGTGTCACAGGAGTTTAGTTAAAAAAGAATTGCATATCCTATTAGGAAAGTCCAAGATGTCTCCTCTTTTGTATGTGCCAACACCTGCAACTTTTGAAAAGGATGCCTGTCATAGTTACACATTTCTAGCATTGTCTTAAGAGACCTGTCTTGTCCTATTTTGACAGATTCTTTTCATCATTTGGGCATTCATACTTTACTGGAAACAGCTATTAAAGCAAGACAATCCTGATGGTATTGTAGATACTGTAGTTCTTGAGCATTTAGCTACTATTTTTGAGAATTTTTAAGTTTATAAAACAAACACCACCAGACATCACCACCCACACTTTTTCACTGAGATACTGACTGCACTGTGCCAAATTGTTTTTCCATTTTGAGAATGCACTTGAAGCTGCAGATCCACATACTTAACAAGCACTAGAAGCATTTATGTTTAAAGGGTTATGTTGACATTATGTGAAGAAATGGCTCTTTTCAGTAGTTATATTCCCAAAGACACTTACAGAAAATTATGGAATTTCACCTTTTCACATTAGTTTCAACTTGAACTGAAGCAGACCTTGGCTTTTAAACTTTAAGAAATCAGTCTCAAACCTGAAGGCATGAGACAGCCTTTAAATGACATAAAAAATAAGGAAACATTACAAAACCAAGCTCTGCCTCAGTTATTTAAAAGGGTTTCTTTCAACCAGCAAACTACCCAGCAAAACAAATTTTCATAGGTCTGAACAGTAACTAATTTCCTTTCAAATAGTAGATAATTAAGAAGGTACAGTAATAAGAAACTGATGTTCTTTGGGCTTTGAGAAGGCACAGTGCTATGACCTGAACGGCAATTCACCTACAAGTTCAAAAACAGTCCCTGTTAAAAATTCACACTTCAGACAATCATTTGGTCTATCATAAGTTTATTTAGTAGCTGCAGTTTTTGTGTGAAAACGTGAAATTCAAATCAGTATTCACGTGAGGGTGAGCGAAGGCCATCATTAAAAATACAAATAGTGTTCTGCAGTAAGTGTCCAAGGCAATTCATAGTTCAAATGATCACCAACTTTTACTGGAGCACTGACAACAGCTTTCAAGCTTCCTCCACTCCCCTTCCTAACATACACCAACTACTACGAACTAGTCAGTCTCCGTGGCTCTTGAAGCCTACATGACGGTCGGTAACTCAAGAGTAAAAAGGTGATCCACAGCTCCAGAAGAAGCACAGTTCAATGCTGTGGGATGACAGGACATCAAGTGTTCACCGCGGTTTTCTCCAGAACAGCCGCTTTGAGAGATTCCTCTCGTGTTCCAAGCCTCAGCTTCCCACATGAACCTGGATATACATCTGGGAAGAGGATTAACAAACCTGAACTCCTCCCCCACCCTTTCCGTGGCAAGGGCCCGTTTCGATCGAGGGAGCCGAGAACCCCCGCGCCGCGCGGGGATCACAGCCGGGAGCAAAGAGGGCGTCACCGCCCCTACCCCGTGGCGGCGGAGAGGGCTCGCAGCGCCGGCCGGCGCCGCCCCCTCCACCGGGGCCGCCTACACGGCCGGCACCAGGCTCTTCTTATCCAGCTGCTGCTCGTCCTCCTCCAGCAGCAGCTCCTCCAACTCCCCTTCCTCGGCTCCCGAGGCCTCGGCCCCGCCGGCGGCCCGGCAGCGCCGCAGGTGCCGCAAGGCCCGGCGGTGCTTCTCCTGCAGCCGCCCCAGCTGGGCGCGCAGGGCCTCCGCCTCCTCGCCCGGGTCGGCGGGGGGCTTGTCGGGGCCGGGCCCCAGCAGGGCCTGTCGGAAGAGGCAGCGGTTCTCGCGGCGCAGGCGGCGATTCTCCAGCCGCAGCCGCGCGTTCTCCTGGCGCAGCCGCGCGTTGTGCCACTCGCGCTCCTCCCGCTGCCGCAGCGCCTCGCTGTGGCTGGCCGCCAAGTCCGCGTACCGCTCCG
>VXAX01000294.1:300418-390152 GCA_013399835.1 Leptocoma aspasia
GCACCGGCCCCGGAACCGCGGCAGGCCGCGCCGGGAGGGGCCCTCAGACGCCGCCCGCGGCCGGGGCGCTGCTCCCGGCACACCGGGCCGGGCACAGCCGCGTCCAGCCTGTCTTTGAACGCTGCCAGGGTTGGAGCAGCCACACCTTCTCCAAGCAAACTGTGCTAGTGCTTTGCAGTAAAGAGTTTCTTGCTTAGGTCTGGGATAAACCTGCCCTCTTGCAGCTTAAGGCCATTTCCCTTTGCCCTGTCACTACGCGCCCTTGTGAGAAGCCCCTCCAACCTTCTTGTAAGGCCCCTTTGGAGGGTGCTGTAAGGTCTGCCTGGAGCTTTCTCCTCTCCTGGCTGAGCAGCGCCAACTCTCTCAGTCTGAGACAGGTACTCCAGCCCCGGCATTAGCCTAGTGGCCCTCCTGCTATTGTTACAGCAGCTCAAGGTCATTCCTGTGCTGGGGACCCCGGAAATGGACACAGCTGGATAGAAAGGCTTGGGGTGATGTGGAGTACGACAGCCCAGGCCATTCCCTGCCCAACAAGGAGAGGTTTAACTGTCAGATGTGGTTGCACAGTCCTCCAGTGTTCACGTGGGCCTTCTTACCATTAGTTAAAGCGGTGGCTGCAGCACAAAGAAAACGTAATGTTGGCTCAGCAGGACTTGTTAAGTGGAGACCTGGTCATACAAATGTTGCTCACTATGTCCTGGTGTTGCTGGGTTGTTGGGATTTAAGGAGTAAGATATGTAGACTAAAAGAATGCATAATATATGACTAGTTCTGACAGCTTGTAAGTGACTTGGCTTAGAGTAATAAGGTTGTTCAGTATAAACTTACATATAAGCAATTTTCAGTAGAGGAGAAATAAAGAGTGAGAACTCTGTATTGATGGCATTTTGCAATGTGTGATGAAGTCAGTTAATGCTCTGAAAGTCCCTTCAATTATCTTTGTCACCCATTACATAACCACACATGTTGGTATCTGCAGATAAGCAGTCATTTTGGGATTGCCATGATAGTAATACATTACACTACATATCACGCTGCGCTTCTGTGTATATTTTACTCTTCAGGTTGTAAACTGTTTGTGATGAGAACCGTGCTTTTCTTTATGGTACAATGTTTGGTTAATTACCAGTTGAGTCCTGAGTATGGACCCTGAATTTGAAGTTGGACAAACAATGCCTGACAGTAATTGTAATAATTATTCTCAGCACCTTTTCAGCTCTAAATGATACCTATTTATTTAAAACATTTAGAAAAGAAACAGCAAAGCACTGCAGAAGAGAAATAATCTTAATTTTACTGTACTTTTGGTGTCAGAAAAACAGAAACAGAAATGAAGAAATATTTCTTCTGCTAAGCCATTTTCCAAGGAGAGATTGACTAGAGAGTTATAGAAGTTCCACATGATATGTGACTGAACCAGTTTTGCATTGAAAGAAACACGTTAATACCTGTTTATGACTCAGTGCTTAATGTTGCTGCTTTGTAAATTTATGGATATACCCCCTCATAAAACTTCAATTTGAATTATAAGCTGAATCCAAAATAGCACTAAAACTCTTCCATGTGTGTGGAAGTGGACCAGGGCTTTGCACTCCAGAAAAATAGTGGAGAGGGTAACATACAGCTTGAGCTTTTGATGACCAGTAAATTAAATTACAGTCATCGTTAATGGCACCTTTGCTTTGATCTGACTTCCTCAAGTCTTTCAGGGAATGTTGTATCATGGTTCTCAATTTTGTTTATTCATCTGTTTTAGTTTTTTCACGTGCCTTTATTTTATGCTGGAATGCATATATACCTGCATAAGGATTGATAGTCTGTATTCTTAGAAAAATTAGATGGCATATCAGAGGAGTATTTACTGAGTTTCAGATTCCTTGGACAATGTATAAACACCAATTTGATGGTTGTTGGTTAAAAAGTGTCGTAGTGGCGGCGGATGGGGGGTAAGGGTGCCGTGACCTTCCTGAGGAGCGCTCTGGGAAGGACAGCTCAGGGGCACAGCCACATCCTTCTTCCAGCCTAGCACGCAATGTTCGGCTTCAGCTTTCTTCTTCAGGGTGACGCAGAGAAAGGGACAAGAGCTCTGTATGGCATTCTACAGAGTAGTGGTCTTTATTAAAAGCAGATCCCTCTACAGAGAGGGCCAGGGACACAAGCTCTGGGGAACCAGGGAAAAACAAGGGATTATACAGGGAAAGTGAGGGGCAGGACAAAACTTGGCAACCGATGGGGTAAGGGTTCAGGAGCACAAGGGGAAGGACCAATGGGTAAAAGGGGATCAACATAAGGTCGCAAAGCCTCTAGGGGTGATATTTGCTCACCCTAACCAAAAGGCAGTGGCTCAGGGGTTGGCCCTCCACGAGAGCACAGCAAGCCTTTCTCCGGACAGATCTCCGGCCCCCACAAAAGACAATGACAGAAAGTCATTTGGATTGGGGAAAGATGATAAATCAACATAGAAAAACTTTCATTGTAAGATAGACTCACACTAAAAAGCATGAAGGGGGAAAGTGAAAATGGAGAAGTAACCAAAGAAGTTGAGACTAGTTGTACAGTTTCAGTGATTTTTTTCTCACTGAATGCCTATAAAGGACAAAATATTTAAAACAGCAATGGTATTATTCTATTCATTTTGATAAAAAGCCTTGTGTTTACTTGTCAGCTCTCTGTAGACAAGAGAAAGTGACAGTGCTTGTGGACTATGAGAGCTGGCATTAATTTTGAACCCTGTCCAACCTGCACAGGAAAATTACTCTAGAAGAACCCCTCACAAGGAAAATAAAAACTCTTTGTGCCTATCATTCCCTTACAACTGAATCCATAATTTGAACTGAAGGGAATTCAACAACACTGCTGCTTGTGTAAATATTGAGGGGTATACTCTCTTTTGGCTTTAGTGGAAGATGTACCAAAAGGCCCAAGTTGCGTTTACTTAAAATTTTTTGTGCCTTTTTTTTTTCCCTCTTAAGTTACAGAGTAATAGAATGATTTGGGTTGGGAAGGATCTTTGAAGGTCATCTAGTCCAAATCCTTGCAATATGAAGGGACAACTTCTTCCATGTTAGGCTGCTCAGAGCCCTGCCCAGCCTGACCTTGAATGATTCCAGGCATGAGGCATCCACCAGCTCTCCAGGCAACCCGTTTCAGTGTTGCCTTACCACTATTGCTGTAAAAATTTTCTTTCCTGTATCTGGTCTGAATCTACCCTCTTAAAACAATTACCCTTTGTCCTATCACTGTAGACCCTCCTAAAATGTTTGCCCCCATCTTTCTTTTGAATCATGATTTTAAAGAGTTGAGATTTTGTCTGAGGATTAGAACCAATTTATATTGAAGTTAGGTATATCAATGATAGGTTAGTGATTATTAGATGCTTAAGCTAGAGCTAATTGTTATGAGCTAATTTGTAGAAGGAAGTAGAGCAAGTGAACCATTATAGGAACATACTGAAACACGTAGAACAATGGCCAGCGCCTGGACTTTATGTTAATCCATCAAGAAGCAGGGGACCTTAGATCGTGCCAGAGAGTCACAGAGACCTGACGAAGACCTTCCTGACTTCATCCGTTAAGACCACTGACCCAATTCAAGAGAAGAACTGCGCACACGTGAAGGACTAATAACCTCATCTTAATATAGAGTGGGGATGGGAGGTGCTGGGGTTATGCATATGTATTGTGTGTAAGATTTTGTGAGCCTTGTACGGTGTGGTCACGCCTTTTGGAGATGACTCCCATGCTGTCCACCGGTGCTAATAAATACATACCACTGTCTAACTTTAATTAGTTAGAGAGTTTCTATGCGTGAACTTCAGTTTTTAACGACTCACTTTAAGCCCTTGTTAAGTATTGGAAGTCAAAAATAAAATCTTCCTGGAGCCTTCTTTTCCAGGCTGAACAACTTCACGTCTCTCAGCCTTTCCTCACAGGAGATGTGATTCAGCCCTCTGATCATCGTTGTGGCCCTCCTCTGGGTCCACACCAAAGGAACCATATTTGTCTCGTGCTGAGGACCCCAGAGCTGGATGCAGTACTTGAGATGAGGTCTCACCAGACCAGAGTGGAAAGGCAGAATCATCTCCCTTGGCGGATTGGCCACATTTCTTTTGAAACAGCCCAGGATATGTTTGGCTTTCTGGACTGCAAGAAGACATTGCTGGCTGATGTCCAGTTTTCCATTCACCAGTATCCCCAAGCCCTTCTTGGCAGGACTGCTCTTAATCCTTTCATCCCCTGGCCTGTATTGATACTGAGGATTTGTCTGACCCAAGGGCAGGACCTTGCACTTGGCCTTGTTGAACCTTATGACGTGTTTAACATGAGGAGTGAACCTGTGAACTCACTCCTTCAGTTTCTGCAGCTCCCTCTGTATGGCATCCCGAAGCCATCCCTTGTGTGTGTCAAATACACCCCTTGGCTCTTGATGTCATCTCCAAATTTGAGGTTGCACTCAATTCCACTGTCCATGTCAGTGATAAGGACATCAAATAATACTGACACCCATACAGACCCCTGAGGGACACCACTCATCATGGGTCTCCATCCAGACACTGAGCTGTTGAACACTACTCTCTGAATGCAGCCATCCAGGCATTCCTTACTCACCAGATAGTCTACTCATAAAATCTTCTCTCCAACTTAGAGAGATAGATGTTGTAGAGGAATGTGTCAAAGGCTTTACAGAAGTCCATATAAATTACATCTGTAGCCCTTCCCTTGTCTACTGATGGAATCACTTCATCACAGAAAGGCCACTTGGTTGGTCAAGCAGGAGTCGCCCTTGGTGCAGCCATGGTGGCTGTCTCAAATAACCTCCCTATTATAGTTCAATACCTCAATAGTCCCCAAGGTCATCTTTTCTATGAATGCCAGCTGCTTGAAATGCCATCCCAGCCTTTGAGAAATAGAACAAAAGGTAAAAGAATGTCCCATCAAATATCTTTTCCACTTCATACATTACCCTGAAGTGTGTGTAAATATACTTCATATAGGTTTTCCTGAAATGAAGTAGGTAATTTTGCTCTGATGCAGCCAGTTCAATATGGCTTTCAGGCTTGAACTTGATTCAAAGTTGAAACTCTGGAAAGCCCTCAGGATTATGACTCACATATTTTGTGTAGTCCTGAAGATAAAGGAATCTCTGTGTAGATGCAAAGTAGTAGAACATGCAAGGGAGAGCAACCAACAAATTTAAAAATGCAATATAGGAAGCATTAGCTTTTAAACTGAGGTTGTAAGTGCTTTCAAAATAGCACAGTTCAGTGATGTCACCTTTCAGTTACAAGGCCCAATAGAGTTCATTTAATATGTTTATTTAGTTTTCAGTATTTGTAAGAATCAAAGTGTACATTAACAAACATAAAGTTTCTAGCTGACAGGCTCCAAACTTTCTAAGCAGAAGTAAGGATTAAGTAGTAAATACATTTCCTTGTGGCTCAGCCTGAAGGATAATCTGGAAGACTATTACTGGGAAAGAATATCAAGTTTCATTAGGTTGCATCCTGTGTCAAGATTTCTCTCATGGCATGTAAAAGGTTAGCATGACTTGCATCACTGATTACATTTCAGTGGACAGAACAGAGCAAATTATTAGTGTTGGGACTTGTTGGAAATGTATGGGATGAAACAGCTGCAGAGGAACAAAAAGAGATAAAATCAGGGAAAATAACAGTGCAGATAAGAGAATAATGCAACAGAAGAAGAAATAGAAATTGTGATTACATGTAAGGGAAGTTTTTCCTGGCTGACAAAGAGTGAAAGAGACAATATAATAGTTAATACATGATAACCACTAAACATGGTTACAATAGAAAGTGTTTATTCTGCCTTGCTTTTTTTGCTGACATAATAGGGATTTTCAATGTAGGATGAGAAATTTATGCATCTATGCTTATTCTCTAGCCCATGGATCATCAATAAAAATAAAGCATGGGCTTCTGTCAGGAATTAGATTTGCCATCAGTAGAGAAACGGTGAAACATGGAGTGTATCAGTAGTTTGCTAACAGCCCTGGAAATAAAGTAGGAAAATGCAGGTCCACCTGTGGGTCCTTTTTTAGGTTGAGGGAAGAAATATCCGTGGAGAAAGTATCTGTGGTCTCATGTATCAAGATGAAAGGAGCATTTCCTTTCCAAGTTTGGGAAATTTGGAAAACTGTCTCCTTCCAGCTTATTTTACCTCCCAAGCTGAGTTTTCAGTGTGTCCTGGTTCTCAAGATAGGCACATATTCCATTTGCCATCTGTTAAAGGTGGGACAGATATCTTCTGTCAGTTGGACAGTTTTCCTTATCTCTTCCAAGAACAGTGGCTCCCTCCGGGGAGATATCTTCTGTTAATGGGCAGTTGAATGACTCACTGCATGACTGATACAATTACATCATTCCATTGTGAGATGCTCTGCCCAGAGGGAGGAGCCAAGCACCCCTACCAGCACAAAATCAGCATTTTCTGAGACATCAGACAGCCTCTTCTCCAAGAGGAGCCACCTGTTCTCCACTGGATTCCCAGAGGAAGACCAGGCCCATCTCCACCAGCACTGGACATTTCACCAGAGGAAACCTACACCTTTCCACAAGATCACTTCTTCAACAGAACTTCATCTGCTACTCCAGGAGGACTGCAGCTACCATTTAACTGGACTGTTATCAACACCCTGACTCCTCAGGGTACCAGGTTCCTGACTCTATCTGTGGTTTTGTTTGTACTAATTGTATTTGTATTTTTTTTTTTCAACTTTTTCCTAGTAAAGAACTGTTATTCCTATTCCCATATCTTTGCCTGAGAGCCTCTTAATTTTGAAATTGTGGTATTTCGGGGGGAGGGGGTTTACCTTTTCCATTCCACAGGAGGCTCTTGCCTTCTTTAAACAGACTCCTGTCTTGTCAAACCAAGACACAGTGGAAGAGAAGTAAACTTCAATTTAAAGAAAAAAAATCTCTTTAAAGACAATAAGACAGCTCAGACAGTGCTGTTGTACTGAGGGAGAATCTGTAACAACATAGTAGATGTAGTTCTCATAGCCTTGCTGCTGCTTTTAATTCATAAATGGTTTATGCAATTAAGAAGAAATTTAGTTAGCACTGCTAAAATAATTCTGTTGATAGATCTTACAATGTCATCTGTGACACCTTTATAACTTTTCTGAGTAGAAGGCACAGCACATTTATTCTCAGCAGTCTTCACATTGAATTCCAGAGTGAAGAGAGGGGCTTTATTCTTATCCCTTTTCACCAATGCTATTGGAATGCTATAGGAATGCTACAAAAAGCAAAGGCATTAGGATTGTATTTACAGTACTGTCAGCCTGGAGTAAATGGGATCAGAAGTACTCTCTGTAACTAGGGATTGTCGAGAAGAGTATTGGGAAGAGGAAAAGGGTCTGGAAGCTAATTCACTTACATTTTTGCCAACCTGCTTTATGTATTGTATTTAAGGTGTTGTTCTTCCTCCATTATTAGCGGAGAGAAAAGATAGTGTTGAGAACAGGATGTATTAGAAGTTGGCTTTTCATTCTTGAAAGAAGTGATGTTTTGGGAATTTAGCAAGCTTTCTGAGAATGGGATATATAGCTTGGGAAAGTGTTTATTGCTTAACTATATTACGGGATTGCTGATCTTCGCCTAGTAAATACCTGTGGTCTGATGTGCTTCTTTCTTGCACTTTTCTTTAATCTTTATTAGTTTCATACATTGAAAAGCTTTAGAAAATACACTCTGAGTTTCTGTTGCTTTTACTGTTAACATTCTTTTCAAAACCATCCTTGAAAATAGTTTGTTATCACCAAGTAGATTTGGTACCAGCAGTTCTTGTTGATAATTACCAGCACAAATATGATTTTATTGAAATAATTGCTAAAGAAGTAATAGGTAATATTGCTGGTAATGGAACAGATCATCTTGAGTGCCATCACACAGCAGCTGGATGATGGCCAGGGTATCCGACCCAGCCAGCATGGGTTCAGGAGGGGTGGGTTGTGCTTGACCAACCTTATCTCCTTTAATGACCAGTGACCCATCTGGTGGATGCAGGAAAGGCTGTGGATGTTGTCTACCTGGACTTCAGCAAAGCCTTTGATGGTGTCTCCCACAGCACACTCCTGGAAAAGCTGGCAGCCCGTGGCTTTGGCAGGAGCTCGCTTTGCTGTGTTCAGAACTGGCTGGATGACCGGGCCCCGAGAGTGGAGGTGAATGGTACTGCATCCAGTTGGCGGCTGCTCACCAGTGATGCTCCCCAGGGATCAGTGTTGGGGCCGGTCCTGTTTAACATCTTCATTGATGATCTGGATGATGGGATTGAGTTCATGATCAGTAAATTTGCAGATGACACCAAGCTGGGAGCATGTGTCGATCTCTTGGAGGGTAGGATGGCCCTGCAGAGGGACCTGGAACAATTGGATAGACGGGCAGAGTCCAATAAGGTGAAGTTTAATAAGTCCAAGTGTCAGGTCGTGCATTTTGGCCACAATAACCCCCTGCAGTGCTACACGCTGGACAGTGCCCAGGCAGAAAGGGACCTGGGGGTACTGGTCCTGCCGACTGAACATGAACCAGCAGTGTGCCCTAGAGGCCAAGAAGGCCAATGGTATCCTGGCCTGTATCAGGAACAGTGTGACCAGCAGGACCAGGGAGGTCATTCTTCCCCTGTACTTGGTACTGGTGAGGCCACACCTTGAGTGCTGTGTCCAGTTCTGGGCCCCTCAGTTTGGGAAGGACGATGAGATGCTTGAGTGCGTCCAGAGGAGGGCAACGAGGCTGGTCAGGGGCTTGGAATATAAGCCCTATGAGGAATGGCTGAGGAAGCTGGGCTTGTTTAGCCTGGAAAAAAGGAGACTCAGGGGTGACCTTATCACTCTCTACAACTTCCTGAAAGGTGGCTGTAGCAAGGTGGGGGTCAGTTTCTTCTCCTAGGCAACAACTGACAGAATGAGAGGCCACAGTCTTGAGCTGCACCCAGTTTAGGTTAGACATTAGAAAAAAATTCTACACTTCAAGAGTGATAGGGCAACAGAGTCATCTGCCCAGGGAGGTGTGGAGTCACTGTCCCTGGACGTGTTTAAAAAAAGACGGGACATGGCACTCATTGCCATGGTTTAGTTAATGAGAAGGTCTTAGGTCATAGGTTGGACTTGATCTCAAAAGGTCTTTTCCAACCTAGTTCATTCTGTGATTCTGTAATATATCAATATTTTAGAGTCATAGAATAATTTTATTTGGAAGGAACTGTAAAGATCATCTAGTTCCAACACCCCTGCTATGGCAGAAACACCTTCCACCAGACCACCAGCCTGGTGTTGGACACCTCCAGGAGTGAGGCATCCATTTCTCTGGTTCAAGTCTCAGTTTCTCACCAGCCCCATATTAAAGAATTTATTCCTAATATCTAATATAAACCTATCCTCTTACAGTTTAAAGGCATTCCCCTTTGTTCTCTTACTATATGTTCTTGTAAGTCCCTCTCCAGCTCTCTTGNAATATATCAATATTTTAGAGTCATAGAATAATTTTATTTGGAAGGAACTGTAAAGATCATCTAGTTCCAACACCCCTGCTATGGCAGAAACACCTTCCACCAGACCACCAGCCTGGTGTTGGACACCTCCAGGAGTGAGGCATCCATTTCTCTGGTTCAAGTCTCAGTTTCTCACCATCCCCATATTAAAGAATTTATTCCTAATATCTAATATAAACCTATCCTCTTACAATTTAAAGGCATTCCCCTTTGTTCTCTTACTATATGTTCTTGTAAGTCCCTCTCCAGCTCTCTTGCAGGCTCCCTTTAGGTGCTGGGATGCCGTGGCAGACGCAGTGGTTGGAGTGCCGCAACTTTCCCTAAGAAGCGTCCTGACAAGGACCTCCTTATCCTGGGCACACAGGCATGTTCTCACCCTCTCTGGTGGTCTTCTTCTGGCTAGCTTCAAGGTGACTTGAAGGAATGAGAGAGCTTTGTATGGCGTTCCACAGAGACCAAGGCTTTATTAGAGCGGGACCTTCTGTGAAGGGTGCCAGGGACAAAATCTCCAGGGAAGCAAGGAAAACAGGAGTTTATATAGGAAAGTCAGGGGGTGGGACAAAATGCACAGGCCAGTGGGGTAGGGTGCAAGGGCAGAGCAAGGGGGAAGAGCCAATAATATGTGAGAAATCAACATATTGCAGCAAAGGCCTCTGCGGGGGGTGATCTTCTGCTCCCCCTAAGTAAGAGGTTAGTGCCTTAGGGTTTGGCTCTCCAGGGGAGTGCAGCAAGTCTTTCCCCGGCT
Organism: Leptocoma aspasia; assembly: GCA_013399835.1. Taxonomy (NCBI): domain Eukaryota; kingdom Metazoa; phylum Chordata; class Aves; order Passeriformes; family Nectariniidae; genus Leptocoma; species Leptocoma aspasia. The sequence goes on from VXAX01000294.1 coordinate 310,673, forward strand.
GGTTCTCCAGCTGCTGTAGAGTCTTCCCAGAGCCTTCTCTTCTCCAGGCTGAACAACCCCAACTCGCTCAGCCTGTCTTCATATAGAGGTGCTCCAGCCCTCTGATGATTTTCATGGCCCTCCTCTGCACTTGCTCGAACAGATCCATGTCCTTTCTATGTTGGGGGCCCAAAAATTGAACATTTTACTGCAGGTGAGAACTTGAAGAGCAGAGTAGAGGGGCAGAATTGTGGTGGCACAGTAGGAGCTGCCGAGGACACCACCTTCTCAAGAGCGTCTCAAGGAAGGGTGGATAGTTCAATGAGCACCAGATGCTCACGTCACCTGATGGTATCTTGACTGTCAGCAGAGGAAAAGAACAGGCAGGAGGGGTTCCTTGTTTGGAGTTCCAGTGGTGGTTTATTAGCCAGCACACTGTGACGCGGTGCTGGAGTCTTACAAGGCTAGCTCACCACCACAGGCACCACACTGAGTGTGGGACATACCCCAGGAGCAGGGTGACCCAGGGTGCAGCTTAGAGCCAATGCTCTATGGCACAAAGCTGGTCAACACACAGTTCATGGAAATAAAAGATCAAGGGGATACCTTTGGTTGGGGTCCAAAGGAAAGGTTTATTCACATAGGAAGGGACCCAGGGAAAGAACCCAGAACTAAGGTTACATCACCTTATATAGAGGGGCGAGTTCACAGCCTCGGACCAATAGTGTAGGACAGGGAGAAGTGGAAGGTGGGATCACACAAGACGTAAGCCAATGAGGGGACTAAGTGGAGGGGAAAGGTTTCAGCAATCCAATGGGACGGCAACATTCACATGACCTGCTTGGAAGCTACTGGAAAAGGAGGCAGGGTTTCATGTGATGGGCAGGAGAGGAAGGCAGGGTTACAACAATAGACGTAGAAGGGACTGGAATAAAGGGTGGGGATTACCTTAAAGGGAAAGCAACAGTGGAGGGTACAACTTCAGGAATAAACCAATGGTAGGGGATTATCAACTACTGGGGAGCAAACCAGTGAAGAACACCACAGCACTAAAGGTGTCCAGGCACAAAAGAACCAAGAACAAAGGAGAGTCCAGGCTTTTATACAGGGGGAGCGGGGGAGGATCAAACCTGAGGGTCAATGGGTTGAAGGGACAGGGGCTGTACAGAGGCAGCAGAGGCAGGACTGAAGGGCAATAACCAACTGGGATTCAGGAGAGGAGTGGTGAGGAGCAGGGGACCAATAGGGAAAGCAGGAGTGGGGAGCGTTCTGGAACTGGGGAGGAAACAAAAGATGATGTAACTGGGAATGTAGAACTTTTGAGAACTGGGGAGGGGAAAGGATGACATAACTTAAATGATTAATATAAAGGTGCAAAGGACTGGGAGAGCATCTGTATCATTATCAACTTAGAGGGGTGTTTCCCAAGTCATCCCAGCCTCATCGTCCCCTTCCTTGTCTCGGGATGCAACATCTCCCCCTTTTTTACTTACTAAAAATGCGCCTCCCACAGTGTGCTTAATAAACTTAATAAAACATGAAAACATAAGCAAAGTAATGACAACGACAACCAAAACCCATAATATGCTCCTTATGAGGAAGGATGCCCACCCTGGGATGCCCCAATGTCCAAACAAACTGTCCAGCCAATCCACGGCCTTCTTTTCTATCCTGATTTCTTGTACCTGATCTTGAATCTTCTTGATGTTCACTTGGATGGACTGGCTGTGTGATGTTAGATTAAAACAGTGAAGTCCCTCAAAGTCCTCACAGCCGTGGCCATGAGCTAGCAGGAGGAAATCGATGGCTGCTCAGTTCTGTAGAGTTGCATGCCGAGTGGTCTCCTCATCTGCTAGAAGATCACTTCAGGCAGCAGACGCAACATTGGCCTGCTTACTAAGCCAGCACCCCAGGTGAGAAAGCTCACTGAAGGCCTTAGCTGCAGTGACCCAGGGTAAAAATAAAGAGGTTGTGATCCTCTTACCTTTATTCCAGTTAATGATTTGACTGTCATAATTTTCATCAAACTCCGAAGAAGATCTTTTTTGGCGGGCCAATTCACCTTTATGCTTCCACTCCTGAATGAATGTGAGATTTGGGGCAAGGGTCATGAGCCGGCCAAGCCTCCTTGGAGATGGGAGGAAATCCTTGTCCACACCTGATCCCCAGAGATAAGAAGCACTCCATGGGGGAGTACCTTAGGATAGCAAGAGGACACGGATGGTGTAGGGCTGGGTGTAATTGCACCAATCTGCTGAATTGTACTCTTTCTGATTGGGTGTCATGCTTTTCCTGTAAACAGAATGGGCATCATTAGATTTGGACCAAGGCTGGTTTGGTTGCCTGTAATAAAACTGAGTGCAGAATGTTGCTTTGGAAGATCCCAGTAAGTCCAATTGTTGAGGTTCCTCAGGTGCATGTGGTAGAATCCTCGTCCACTCATCCCAGGTGTCCACTGGGTTCGGTTTCTTACCCATATAGGGATAATAATTTGGTGTCAAAGGAATTTCCACCAAGCTTGTGAACAGAGGGTCTTCCACACTGCCCACGGCCATGCAAAAACTGTCTTGTTGGAGGGACTTTGTGAGGGTATCCCAGATATTTTGCTTGGGTTGTTGGATGATCCATGCATTGGTGGTTGTCACAGTGAGAACCACCCACGTCATCCATATACTGGAGCTGAGAGGCATCATGGTATCTCCTCAAGGTAGCATGGCTGCAACTTTGAAAATTAAAAAGTAAATGAAGATGAAATCACTGAAAAACTTGAACAATCTTGAATAACATGACTGCTTTCTCTCTCCATCCTCCTTCTACCCCCACCATTTTTGTTGAACTGTAAATGTAGGGAGGAGAAGGGAATGAGGAGAGAAAACTGGGGAATGGGAATTATGGAGGAAGGGTAATAAATGTTAGGTAAGGGAAAACTACTGTCTGGATCGGTGATTGTCTTAGCACAGATTAGTGGAATTATCTTCTGGTAATTAAGATGCAGGTGATGATGTTCGGTGTTTTTTGTCTTCATCGCCGCTGTCATGTCTTGGTTGTCGTCTTGCTTGTTGGTTTTTTCATTATTTGCTTGGTCCATGTCAGAAAGAATTACTGGGTCCAGATAGGGTTTTACACATCTTCCCAGAATCCATCTGGGGCCTGCACCTGTTGATACACAAGCATACCCTCTCACCCATTTGATTAGTGGGAAAAGGCCTTGGATTTGCTTAGTTTTGGGATCACTGATCAGCACAGGCAGTTTGTCTTAGAGATGGGCTCTGGTGGAATTAGAGAAGTGCCTGACAATGTGGGGGTTTGGCTCTGCAAAGGAGTTGCAGAAAGTTGTTCAGAACATTGATGATATATAGCACTCTGCAGAGCCTCTCTGCAGAGACAGATGAGGTCTCCACCGTGCCATGCTGCTAATCAGGGACCCATTTGATGTTGCAATGGGCCCTTTCCACTATGGAATGTCCTGTGGGGTTATGAGGGATGCCAGTGCTGTGCTTGATTCCCCATTGGTCTAGGAAGGCCTTCAATTGTTTTGATGTGTACGCTGGACCATTGTCTGGTTTTATTGATTGCGGCACCCCTAGGGTGGCAAACGCTAGATAATAATGTTTAATGACATCCTTCACTCTTTCGTCAGCATGGGCAGATGCAAAAAAGCACCAGATAATGTGTCTATAGACACGCGGGTGTATTTGAGGCAGCCGAAAGGTGCATAATGGGTCACATCAGTTTGCCAGAGCTGTAGACTCCCTAAGCCTTAGGGATTAACCCTGGTCCCCATAGATGGTAGTGCAAAGGATTGGCAATTGGGGCAGGAAGCTACAATTGCTTTGGCCTGGACTCTCATGATTTTAAACATTCTGACAAGACCCGGCATGTTCTGGTGGTAAAACTGATGGTTTAATCTAGCTTGTTGGAAGATGCTTGGCAGGGTAGTGGTGTTATCTACAGCCATGGCCAAGAAGTCAGCTCTCCGGTTAACCTCTGCTGTTGGTCCAGGGAAGTTGGTGTATGACCTCACATGCATAACATGATAGGGTTGCTCTCAGTAGGAGATAAATCAGTTCCGAGAGCAGACTGAACAGCCTTGGATTTGACACCTCCTTTAATAAAGAGTGCTCAGCTCTTTCAGCTACCCTGGCAACATAAGCCGAATCAGTGACCAGATTGAAAGGATGTCTGAACTTCTCAAAGGCTCTAACAACAACTGCTAGTTCAGAAATCTGTGGAGATGCCTCAACAGTTTGGACATCAGACTCCCACTTCTGAGTGTCTGGGTTTTTCCAAGTCATCACTGACTTGTGGGATCTTCCAGAGGTGACACAGTCCAGTCCTCAGACCACTGGACTTTGCTGTGTTGTGGTAGGGAACCCAGTCTGGCGACTTGAATAAAAGGAGAGAGACAACGTCCACTCCTGTGGCAGGGAACTGAAACTTTTATAACTGCAAAATAACAAACTGGATGGCAAACAATGGATAAGCTCACAGGAGAAAACTAAGCCGAAGCTCTGAGGGGTCCAGGGTTAGACAAGGGTATTTATAACCTGGGATTCTGGGCGGGGTCATGGGGTAAAGGCCAATGGGAAGGGATATGGTAAACTATGTGGGGGAAATTTAACCAATCAGGGGCAATGCAGCAACTGGGGACAAATCAACAGGGGAAGAACAAAGAACTTTCCAGAGTGACATTACATATTTATGAACTATTTACATGATGATGGCTGGGGAATTCTCCCACAGCCTGGTGTCCACTTCTTCTATGGTGGGACAGACTGCAACACAGAGCCATCTGTGAAAACTGTTAGGGCTGTGAGAGGAGTTTTGCTTTTTAGTGAGCTTGGGATCAAATGAAAGCCCTCAACTGTGGGGATGACAGTCTGTGTCTATGAGAGATTCTTGTACCTGGCTTGCTGCTGCATTCCCAGGAGAAAGGCTTTTTGCTTTCCCAGAGAAAGACTTTGCTTTCTCTTGGGAATCATAGAAATACCTTCTTTCCCAAAGAAAATCTGTAAACAGGCTGTCCAAACAACTTGGGGAAAAACACAGGTGATGTTTTGCACAGATACTGTTTTGCACAGAGGTTGTTTTTGTTATCATGCTTTTCACTATTTCTGTTCTCAAAATATCTGTCACTTTGTTTAATCCTCTTGACCAATTATCATACGAGAGGTGTCTTTGACATAGCCAATTATTGAGGTGTTGCCCAATAAACCGAGATGGGGTTTCGCCCGGACTTGCTCTGTATCGAGGTACTGGCCAGGAGGCTGCTGCTGAGGAAGTTGTCCTCAGAAGAGCCACGGCTAGCAGAGTGCAGCTGCTCGGCAGCCACGTGGAGGCAAGTCCAAGCTAGTCTGGAGCCCCGGGAAAGTGAAGAGATGGAGCTACCCCTGCAGGGGGTCTGCACCTCAGTTTACCTCAGCTGAGACCTCTAGAGTGGTGAAGAAGGATGAGCCAGATCTAGGGAAAGGTTTTTCAGTCTTTTTTCCAGTTCTATGCGGTGTCTGCTACCAGCCTCTCCCTGATGACTCTTGGTGATGTCTCTCTTCTGACTCCGTAGATGACTCCCTGGATGACTCTGGACAACTCTCTCAACCATGTGGTCACTCTGCTTTTTATACTGGGGTAAGGGGCTAGGGAAGGCACAGGTAACCACCCAACCAGGTAGGGACAAAGGTGGGCTTTAGGGAAAGATGGACACATGGGGAGACCTATCTCTTTTGAGGCATTCTTTGAATCCTGACCAATTCCACGACGGCTTTCAAGACAAGGGAAACAATGGACAGCCAGGGATCTGAAGATAAACTTAGTATCTGGATGGGGAGAGGTGGAAAGGGGAAAACCACACATTACAACAGCCAATCACCTTTCGGTTAGTGGAAAGTTCTATGAAAGTAGATGTAACTTAATAAAGAAAGTCTTCTTTTATTCTTTTGCCTTCTGAGATTGGAGTAGTGTGTCTGTGTTCATTGTGAAATGTTATAAACTTGACTCAGCTCCAAAATCCAGGTTGAAACACAAGCCGAGGTGTTTATTAGCTTTGAATACAAAAATCGTCAAGTAGGAGATGAGGAGCAGGGCTATTCCCCACTCCTCTGTGAGCAGAGCCCTACGATACACTGCCTCCGTTGGAGCTCTCGGAGGCAAACAAGGTATCAGTGGGAGGACTGGCTGCCTGCCCAGACGCAGACAACCAAAGAGTTACAAAATGGCCGGTGGCACAGGCACGGAGCACTGTCAAAAAGCGCAGTGCACCGCTGACACAGTCTTTTAAAGCGTTTAAAGCGTTCGGTCGCTCCCTGTTGGTGACTTTTGGATCCTTCTCGTGATTGGTCCTTTTTCGGCTCGCGGATTGGCCTTTATGATGGTTCATTCGTGGCCCATCATTCTCTAGGGGTGTCTCAGGATTGGCTGATGTCCAATCCAATCTTTGTCTCTCGTTGGGAATACTTAATGAGTTCCTTTGCTGACATCATCTTCGAGATGGTTCAGTGTCACTCACGCCCTCACTTGGATTTTGATTGGTAAACAACGATGTAACTCAGCTTTACTTATCCCGACGCACGCAATGCTTACCGACGCAGATCACCCAACGCAGACTATCTAATAACTATTCATGATTCTTTAACAATTACATACATCAGCTTTAAAAGATAAATGGTAAAGTCTAAACAGTTGTAACAGCCTTAAAAGTTAACTTGTAAAAAGAGAATCTTAACAGTTAACAGCCTTAAAGGTTAATTTGTAAAAAGAATCTTAATAGTTAAACAGTTTAACTAAGTGCCTATCAAAATGCAAAACTGGAAACATTTTCTATTTATTACATGAAACAGCCACATTAAACAATATATGTTTTGGATAGTGTATTGAAATTCGGCTGGGATAGCTGTGCAGAGATGCTCATTCGTCTGAAGGAAAGGCTCCAGATTCTGTAATTTCACTGGAAGTTATATGCATGTAAGCTCACACCCCACAAGGGTCTGGAGGTAAACTCTGGCCTTTACCATCAGCTGAGCCATCGGTTCCTGTGGACTCGTAAGTGTCTTTGTATAATTGATTGGAGAGGAACACCCTCTCAATGATAAGATGTCGGTCTTTGAGTGAGGTTGACGCGACCCGCCCGTTTCCACGCGTCCGGCTAGCTCTCCGGCAGGCGGGTTGGTGACGTCAGGTGTGGCCTTCCCGAACTCTCCTTGACAGAGAGTCTTCGGTGAAGGTATGACCGAGGTCCCCAAATGAGACAGTCAGTCACTATTGATTGCCAGGGGAAGAGCGTCGAGATCCTATCAGTGCCGGAGGAGCGAAGGAAAGTCCACTAGGTCGGTAGGTGAAACAGGAGCAGGTTTATTGGAGGAGGCAGGAAGGTGGGGAAGTGCTGACCAAGTGGCAACTGGTCAATGGGATGCATCAACTTATATACAGAATTCATCAACCAATGGGAATCAACCAGGGGAGGATACATAGGTGGGGCAAGGGGACTTGCAAACCAATGAAAACATATCAGGGGAGTGACCGGGCTACAACAGCCACCGAGGGGGAGTGGACCAGATGATAGGCAGGGAATATTCTGGAAAAAGGGTCGGGTGACGGAAGATTGACAGTAGGTGTGAGGGGAGAGGGCTGAGCCACAGCTTGGATTGACAGGGATTTGAAGTGGAAAAACAACTCCATATAAGTACATGGAGACGGGGTCTTAGAGATTGACATTTAACAGGCGTTGGAAAAAGGCGGGAAATGAGAGAACAAGAAGGCATACAAAATGGAGGAAGATTACAACAGTACAGTAAAACAAAAGCACACAGCAACATGAGGTGTCCCATTGGAATAAAAGACCATAGAATTTGGGTGACGTACCCAGTATCACAAACTGGAAAGGCAGGGCAGGGTCCACATGATGGGTCTGTCAATTGGGAAGAGCCTCTGCCACCTTCTGGATAACCACCCTGGCTTCTGGTGTGATGGTGCCTGGCGAGTCCAGACCTTCGTTGCCTCGAAGGAGGTTGAAGAGGGGGGCGAGGTCCTCTGTAGTGATCCCCAGCAGCGGACGAACTCAGTTGACGGAGCCGCAGAGTTGATGTATGTCTCTCAGTGTCTTGGGATCGTCTTTGACGGTGAGCTGCTGGGATACAATAGTCTGCTTGCCGATCCAAAGGCCAAGGTAGTTCCAGGGGCAGGTGTGCTGAACTTTGTCTGTTGTGATTTCAAAGCCTGCGCCCTCGATGGTATCCATGGTCTTTTTCAAGACAGTTTCTAATTAGGTGTCCATCCAGGAACAGATTAAAATGTCATCCATGTAGTATAGTATATGGCTTCTGGAAATGTGTTTTAGATAGGTGACAAAATCTGTGCCACAAACATCTGACACGGGGCAGGTGAGTTTTTCATGCCCTGGGGAAAGACTCGTCACTGATACCTCTTCGGGGTGGTTGCCGATTGAAGGATGGAACTGAAAAGGCAAATCTGGGAGCATCTCTGGGATGGACTGGGATGGTAAAAAAGCAGTCCTTGATGTCAATGACTGCAAGGTGCCAATCTCTGGGGAGCATGGAGGATGAGGGAAGGCCGGGCTGCAGGGCACCCATGTCCTCCACGACCTCATTCTATCTTTCAGAGGTCCTGTTAGAGCCTCCACCTGTCCTTGCCAGGCTTTTTAATGACAAAGACAGGGGTGTTCCAAGGGCTGGTGGATGGTGTTATGTGGCCCTTGGACAACTGCTCCTCAAGGAGAGACTCAAGAGCCTTTTTCTTTTGGAAGGGGCCACTGATCACCCACACCAGTTCATTGGTCTTCCAGGTGTGTGGTGGGGTGGCACACTCTACAGTGGCCCCAACTAGAAATCCCAAGATGGTCACGCGTTTTCTAGAGTATGTCGCAGTGCTGGAGTCTTAAATGGCCAGCCCGCAACCCTCTAACACCACAACAGGTGTGGGACACACCCCAAAAGGAGAGTGACCCAGGGTGCGGCTTTAGAGCCAATGCTCTACAGCAACTGATGGACTTAGGCAGCTATGGCAGAAGCTTTAGGTCCGAAGGGGAAGGTTTATTAACATGTGAAGGATACAGGTGGAGAGAGCACTGAACAGGGGTTACACAGACTTAAATACAGCGGGGGTGTTACAGTTCTCAACCAATAGGGAAGGCCAGTGAGAGGAGTGGAAGGTGAGGCTAAACGAAACATAAACCAATAGAGGGAATGAGGGGAGGGGAAAGGTGCAAACTGTCCAATAGGGTATCAATATCCTTGTAACTGACACAGAACCCACTAGAACAACAGGCAGGGTCCCGAGTGATGGGTAGGAGAAGAGGGCAGGGTTTACAATAGCTGATAGGGAAAGGACTAGAACAAAGAGAAGAGAGTACCACAAGGGAGTACACAATCTTGGGAATAAACCAAATGCGGGGCATATCAACAAGGAACAAACCAATGTAGAGGCACCACCACATCTCCCCTTCTTTTTGTTTTAAAGAAAGGATGATGTCCTTCCATTAAAGTTCACTTTCCCACGGCTGTCCATCATCAGCTCCTACTACATTGATTTCCTTAGTAGGAGGAGAGGTGGGGGCTGTGATGCTTCTTGTGACAATGCATTTTAACAAAGAACACGCAACTGAGATAAGGAATATTACTAACAAAACTAATAACACAGTCTTGATTATTGAAATCAACCACCCTGACAGTCCCCATCCTTTGAAGAGATTGGTCAGCCAGTCTTCAGTCTCTTGCTTGATGTCAGTCACCATTTTCTTCATCTTGTCAATCAACGCATGGATGCTCTCACTTTTAGATGTTAGATTAAAGCAGCAGAACCCCTTGAACTCCTGGCACCCATGGCCATGTGCTAGTAAGAGAAAGTTGATGGCAGTACGGTTCTGGAGTGTTGTTTGTCTGGTTACCTTTTCATCTTCTAGGAGGTCCTGAAGCACGGCAGATATTAAATTTGCATGTTTTGCCACCCAGCACTCTAGGTAGCCCAATTCACCTAGAGCTTTAGCTGCCGCTACCCACGGCAAAAATACCAGAACGGCAGTTCCTTTTGGATGGGCCCAATGAATAATTTCTGAATTGCACTCTTCGTTCAAATTGTTTAAACTTCTTTTCTGAATGGCCAAATCTTTCTTCTTAGTTTGCCAATTCAAAATTAGTTTTGTTGGGTGAGAACAGGGGCAGCCAGCCTAGTGTGCATGGGTGTCCGAGAAGATGAGAGGAGATTCCCACCCAGATTAATCCATTCCCACAGATTAAAAAGGTGTTATTTGGTAACTTTCTAGGGAAATAAACCATTGTTGATGCCATACCTGTATGTATGGTTGGCTGGCACCAGCTCAATGAGACATACTCTTTCTGGTTTTGAACTATGTCAGTGAATAGGTCGGCCTTATAATCTGGTTTAAAATTAAGTTGGAGGCAATATGGAGCAAGGGAGGAACCTAACACTTCAAATTCTTGGGGTTCATCCTTTAAAGTTGGTAAGCTACGAACCCATTTTCACTACAACATTAATGGATTACTTGTAGAAACCTTGATTTTATAACTGACTCCTCATGTTCAGTATATCTCAACCGATGAGTCTGGGCGATTCTTATTTATTTATTCATACAGAGTGACCAGACTTCTGGGGAGTTCACTCAAGTTAGATGGAGTCCCCACCAGACAAGTAGACAAGGGATCATCTGCTGCCTGCCATCGACAAGCAAGCACATATGGTCTTGTTTAAGCACTTCAGCCAGGGTGACCCAGATATTCTTCCAGGGTTGTGGGATGATCCATTTGTCGACAGCCTGGCTGAAAAGGATCATCAGTCTGAGTATCAGGAACAGCATACTTTTAAAGTTAGGTGGTGATTTCCTGGGGGACTAGAACACAAATAAGTTTTCAAAGAAAATTATTAAACAAAATTCTTCAACTGAAATTATTGGACAACAACATCTAAAAAAGGGGAAGAGGAGTAGGGTTAAGTAACTGAATGGTTGGGTTTTCCCACTTCCTCTCACTGGCATCTCCACAGTTACACTTCTCCTTGATGGTTTTGGTAGACACGGCTTTACCCATTTTTGAGGGACCCATTTTAGTCCTGAGGGCATGGATACACAAGCATATCCACACCCCCAGGTCACCAAATCAAATGGGACTTCAATTTTAGCCGCTTCAGGAGTCTTTATCAGGACTGGAGGACGCTCTTTCATTTCAAACTGCTTGCCGTGGTGGAAGTGCCTGATAACCGGTGGGTTGAGCTGTTCAAAGGATCAGTTTAAAAAACTTAAGAGTAAACAATGCCTTGCAGAATCAGATATTCAGTGGATCTGTCATGGTGTTGCTCTGCTGCTGCCCCAAAATCCTTTTTGCTGGGGACCCCAAATCTTTACTGGCTAGCTCAATGAGGTCACTGCAGCCAGGAGTAGGACACTCTCCACTAGTAGAGTGAAGTGAAGAGCAGCTTCAGAGCCTGGGCTCTGCCAAGGGGTAAGAGCTGAAGCAGCAAGACTGAAGGCAAGAGACAAAGGGAGACTCTTTGACAAGGTCCAACAGGTTATATGTATGTATAACATATAACAGGGGTAGGAGCAGGGCAAACAACTACATCAACTAAGGTAAGTTAAGTTAATTAAGTTACATGGACTGAAATACAGAGTAGGCATGGTACAGGTCAACCAATGGGATGAAGGATAGGGAAGAGCGAAGGGAGGAGGTGTATGGTAGATAAACCAGTAAGAGACAAGTAGGTTTGGACCAACCAATGAAATGTTACAATACACTAAATTTTCTGGAAAAATAGGTGGGGATTTTGTTGATGGGCAGAAGGGAAAGCAGGGTTTACATTGAGTGTTGGGGAAGGAGCTAGAACAAAGGGAGGGACTTTATATGGATTGGAGTATGGGAAGGGATGATGTCTGGGATAAACCAAACTTGGGGGAATTGCAACACAAGGATAAACCATTCTCACACACCACTATTCCTTTCGAGCAGTTGATGGGTTTGCTCAATTATGGCTTGTCCCATGGGGGACTAAGGGATGTCCATTTTATGTCTTACTCCCCAGTGCTGCAGGAACTCCCTAAGGGCCTTGTTGCATATGTTGGACCACTGTCTGTTTTAATCTCCTTAGGGATTCCCAGCACAGAGAAGGCCTGCATCAGATGTTTTTGGACATATGCAACCTTCTCCCCTGTGTGGGCAGAGGTGAAAACTGCTCCAGAGAAGGTGTCCACTGAGATGTGGACATATTTCTGTCTGCCGAACTGCAGGATGTGTGTAACGTCTGTCTGCCACACTTCTCAGCTCTTCAGGCCTCTTGGGTTGGCCCCAGCATTCATCGATGGAATAGTATGCTGATGACGACTGGGGCATGTCTCCACAGACTTGTGGGATGCTCCAGATGTGTCTGTAAACATGGTTAGGACTGCATCAAGAGGCTTCCTGCTCTGTTTTTCTTTCAGGATTAATTTGAATGTTAGATTGAACAACTTGTGTGATGGAGCATGCACTGAAGTTTGTCCAGTGTAGCTGTCTAAGGCAAATTGGAGTGTCTTACTCTCCCTGATAAGTTCTTCTGGAACCTCTTTTGTTAATTTGCCAGATGACAGGGCAATTGGCAGGTGGGTGCATGTGAAGTCACACCCCACTGGCTCATGGATTCTGGCCCTAGCCTTTCTTATTAATTGAGCCATCAGCCCTTGTGGCTTGGTAATACTTTTGGACCTCTGATGGCTGAGCAATACCCACCCTATGATCAAAAGTGGGTCCCTCTGCCCTTGGTCCCATTGAAATATTAGGCCATGGAGGTGTGGCAGCCTTCTCAGAATGATGTAATAAATCCGGCAAGTCTGGCAGACAGCAGTGGGCCTGCTTGGTTGAGATGGTACGTTCTCCAGAGCTGTCCACGCCTCTGGGGTAAGGACCCTTGGAGAACTCAGTTCCTCTCCCCCTTTCAATAAATTGAAAAGGGGGGCTAGGTCTTCAGTTGTTATACCCAGCCAGGGCCTCACCCAGTTCAGTGGAGATCCGCTAAGGTTTTTGGATTGCTGTTAATAGCCAATTTTTGCAGAACAATGTCAGCTTGGTGATCTTTAGTCCAAGATACCTCCAAGGGGACATCTGTTGAACTTTCTCCTTCTGAAGCTTGAATCCTGCAACAATTAAGACGTTAATTACATGGTCAAGCACATGGGTTAGTATGTCTTGATCGGGGGCGCACACAAGCACATCATCCGTGTAGTGATAGATGATGGCTTTTCCCCATTTTGGTGTGCACCAGGGACAGCAATGAAGCAACGTACCACTAGCAAATGATGGGCTGTTCTTCATTCCTTCTGGTAACACACGCCAGTGATAGCGCTTCACTGGGGCTTCTCGGTTGATGGTGGGAACCAAGAAGGCAAACTGTGGAGCATCTGCAGGGTCTAGGGGAATTTGGAAAAAACAGTCCTTGATGTCGATGACTGCCAGATTCCAACTGTGGGGAGCATCGAGGGGGAAGGCATCCATGGTTGAAGAGATCCCACGTCTTCAATCACTTTGTTAATTTCTCTAAGGTCGTGGAGGAGGCATCACTTGTCCTTCCCCGGCTTCCAGATGACAAACACCAGAGAATTCCAAGGGCTGGTGGTAGGCATGATGTTCCCCTTGGCCAATTGCTCCTCCATGAGCTCATTGAGTGCCTTCTACTTTTATTCATTTAGCGGCCACTGATGTACCCAGACTGGTTCATTGGTCTTCCAATTCAGTTTCTGGGTAGGGCACTTATCAGTGACAAGTATTAAAAATCCTGGGGGGTCTTAGGGATGTCAATTTTGACCCCCCACTGGGACATGGCATCTCTCTCCCATAGGGGAACCTTAAAATCCAATACAAATGGACATATACTGGCCAGTTGTCCATCCAGCCCCGCAATTTTCACAACACTCCTTGATTGTTTCACCAATTGAGCACCTGTCCTGGATGTCCTGGATGTGAGCACCAATGGGTTGCAGTTCCCAATGTGACGGCCATTTGGTGGCCGTCACTCTGCCCCCGTGTCCAACAGTCCATCAAGGTAGAAGTAATCCTCACCCCAATAGACCCCATCATTGGCTTATCTTGACCCACCACCTCTGCCCGGTAGACTGAAGGTGACGTGCTGTCCACTGTGATGTTGTTGGGCAGAGTGATGGCTTGGGTGATGATTTGGCCCTGCGGAATGAAGTAGGGTGGTTGGATGCAGCATGCCATGAGGATGAGTTTCTCAGATTGAGATGTTATGACTGCCACAGAGATCTCAGTCTCCGGGGGTGTGTGCTTTGTGTCTCCAGTCATGATATACTTGTAGTCCAGTTCTGAGAGTCAGTCACAGTTAATTGCCTATTGTTAGGCACATAGACACCTAACTATGTGCCAATTAGGTGTCTTAAATGTCTCGGACCTAACAGTCTTTAGTAAGAATGGTTCCTGTGGCCTGTAGACCTTATTTGGGTCCAGCTCACCCGGTCTCCACTGCCTCAGTTTTGGCCTGTCGTATTTATGTCTACAAGTGCAGCAGGGCTGCGTTCCCTTTTCAGTTTTTTTGCTGAAATGGATTGAACAGCCCATAGAACTGCTTTGTTGGTTTTGACCTATCCTTTTCTGGCATCCCCTTGCGAGATGTCCCTCCTCTCCACATTTGTAGCAGCAAAAGCAGTCCATAGATGTAATTTCAGCAGCTGCCACAGCTGGTTTTGGGCCACCCCGTCCCTTGATGTACGTTCTGGTATCATTGCCCTCTTTGTGCAGATAGCAATCATGGTGTCAAGAGTAGGTGTGGGCTCGAAGGGCAGAGTCATTAGAATTCTCCTGCAGGTTTCATTGACGTTAGCCATTGCGACATCGGCGACAGTTGCCTCATGCCTCTCCTCATCTTCTGTCTGCCTCTCAACCTCAAGTTGTATACAGTCCACAAGCACTGTAAAAGGTTCGTTGAGATACTGTTTAACATGCATATAGTGCTGTTTTGGGCCTGTTTCAGGCATGATGTTAAACACCCTCTGTGCAGCATCCTGCACCTGCCACTCCCTCTTCAGTATTTACAAATAGGTCAAATTCTTTAGTCAAATGCGGGAGTCCTAAAACCGGAGCAGATGTTAACTTCTCTTTTAATGCTTCCAATTGATTTTCATCTCGTTCTGTCCAACTAATTGGATCAGGCTCTGTAAGTTTACTAAAAAGGAATTTTACCCCTTGTGTGTAATCTTCAATCCATAATTTACAATATCCACAGAGTCCTAATAATTTCCATACATCTCTTTTGGTTCTGGGTTAAGGCACCGCCAATATTCCAGCTATTCTTTCCGGACTGAGTTTTTTATACCCATGGCCAATTATATGTCCTAGATTATTTACTTGGGGTTCAACAAATTGGAGTTTCTTTTTTGAGACTTTCAATCCTTTTTCTCCCAGAAAGTTTAGTAAATTTATACTAGTTACTTTTACTTGGTCCTGATTTTCTCCTGATATTAGCAAACCATCTACATATTGAAGAATTTGAATGCTTTCCCCTGGGGTAAAATTCCTTAATAGCTCTTCCAGAGCCTGACCAAATAGGTTAGGGGATTCACAGAATCCTTGAGGTAGTCTTGTCCACCTTAGCTGGGTTTTGCTGTTATTCTCTGGTGACTCCCATTCAAAGGAGAACCAATCATAGTTCTCTTCCGCTAAGGGGCACGCCCAGAAAGCATCTTCAGGTCTATCACAGTGAACCAAGCATGCTCCCTGGGAATTTTACTAAAGAAGGTATAGGGGTCTTGTACCAAAGGGTATTTAGATATAGTTCTCTTACTAATTTTTGTCAGATCTTGTACTAATCTGTAGTTCCCCTCTCCTTTTTTTACTGCCACTATAGGGGTATTATGGGGGGACATGAAAGGTTCAAGGATGCCTGCTTCTACCAATTGTTCTATAATTGGTGCCAGGCCCTTCTTTTCCTCGGGTGACATGGGATATTGTTTTACTCGGACAGGGGTTGTTCCTTCCCTTATTTCTACCTTTATAGGTGGAATATGGAGGAACCCATACTTTCCTGGCTCAGCCCATACTACTGTATTTATTTCTTCTAAGTCTCTTCCTGTTAAAATCATCATTTTGACAGTCATTTTACCTCCTTCGGGTACAACCCCAATGTTGAGCTGCACCTGCAAGTCTCGCCCAAGCACGTTACATTCTAATTGTGGTAGGTATACAAAATTGGCCCAATAAATTCTTGAATTGCCCCTTATTTCTACATTCTTCAAAATAGGGGCTTCAAAGGGTACACCATTTGCACCTACAGTTTTGCAGGTCCTTCCCTCTAATCCTAATCCATCTGGTATTAAGCATAAACTTGATCGGTCAGCCCCGGTATCAACTAAAAACTCATACTCCTCATGACATGGGCCCACATCTAACTTTACTAGGGGCTCTATAGGATGGTAATTTGGGTCCACTGGTGGATAGAGCCCCTGACTCCCCTAATCTTCACCTCTCAGAATCCTCTATAGTTTCTCCTGCTCCTTTGCAATCGCTTCATCAAATGATAGCGTCTCACAGTTGTGCCTCAGATGACTGACCTCACCACAATAATAACACCTTCTGGTCTCATTCAACTCTCCTTGTTTTGGTGGTAATGTTGGCTTATCTGGGAGTCCTTTCTTCCAATACTTAGGTGGTTCTACTGTCTCCTTCTTATCTCCTAATCCCTCCTGAGCTATGGCTACCATAATCCTTGCCTTTGCCTTAGTTTTCTCTTCTTCTCTTCACAAGTATACTTTCAATGCCTCTTTTAGGAGGTAATTGATCCCACGGTCGTGCCAATCTTCTAGCTTCTCTAGCTTCCTTCTTATATCTGGCCATGATCTGGATACAAATTGCATTTTCAACAGGACTTGACCTTCCTGGCTCTCTGGGTCTATGTTGGAGTATAACTGTAGGTTCTTTTTTAATCGACCCAACCAGGTTGCTGGGGTTTTATCTTTGTCTTGCATTAGATCAAAAGCCAATTTTGTGTTTGTTCCTTTCGGAACCGCTTCCTTAATTCCTTTTACTATTAACATCCTGTAATCCTCCATGCTTCGCCTATCTGCTGCTACATTAGGGTTCCAACCCAGGTCTTCTATGGGGAGCTTCCTTTCTGCAGTCACTGGTGTCTGGCTCTCCCTATCCCATATTCTCATAGCTGCTGTCTGGATTAACCTCACCTCCTCTCCACTAAATAAGATTTTCAATATCAAATTAAGTTCCCCCCAGGTATAAATATTGGGTCCTAAAAATTTATCAGCCTGTTGGGACACACCAATGGGGTCTTCTACTAAGTTCCCTAATTCCCTTTTGAAATTCCTTACTTCAGTTAAGGGGGCGTTTACATACCCAACTCCCCGAAACACCCCTCTCATCGGGACTTCCCTGAGGGGAAACAATTTGGTCCGAGATTGGGTATTATAACCTGGCCCTTCTTCAGGTCCTTTGGTATCATGTAAGTCAATGGGTTGTTGGTTTGAATGGCTACAGTGGGGTAGAACTACTTCACCCTCCCAATGAGGAGGGGGCTTAGGAATAACCTCGGGCGCAGGGGATGGAACTTAGGCAGAGGAAGCTATGGAAGAATTGGAGAAAGACGTGGGGGTACCTATTAGTTCCAGGGGGTGAGTTGGTGTTAGTGCTGGCATCGGTGACAGGTAGGCAGCAGGATGGACTCCACTTGGGGATGGAGTTGTGGAACCAGCCAAAGTCTGTGTGACTGGGGTGGGTATGGAAGGGGCTACCGGGACAGGAGAGGGGGAGATAACCGAGGGCTGGGATTCAGGAGTTTCTGCAGTTGATAGGTTCTGGGTAGTGGGTGCAGAAACACTTGAACCCTATGAATTAGGAGCTGGAGTCACAACTGGAGCTACAACTGGTGTTAGTTGTGTCATTGAGGGTGGCGGAGACCTGGGAGCCAGAGGCTGGGGAGTCTCAGGGATTGAGGGAGGTGGTAAAGGGATAGGAGATAGGTTTTATATGGGTTGCAGGGGTGTGGGGTTAGCTAAATTCGGAGGGGGTGGTAGAGGAATAGGGGCTTGAGGAAGACAGGAAGGGGGTTCTGTAGGAAGAAGGGGTTCGGTTTCTGGGGGTCTAAGAGGAAGTACAGGGTATACTGGGGGTGGTAAGTGATCAAGGGGGTCCCACGGTCTCTCTTGTGAACCTCCTTCCTGTGAATCTCTCTTCTCTTCCTGACTCTTTAGCTTACAGATCTTAATTGTTTTACTCTCTTTCGGTCTCCTCCCCCGACACGCCGTATATCTGAGCTGTTCTAGGTCTGGGTTAGGCTGTTCTCTCAGATGCTGGACCAATTGGTTACACATCCACTCGTCCCTTGTGCCAAACCATGGCCATTCTAATTCCAGTTTGGGCCAAATTTCTGTACAATAATGTATCATTTTGATTTTATCTAATTCCTTCGTGGTGTCACATGCATCCCATTGGTCCAGCATCTTCCCCAATGGGCTGTTGGGGGGGATATTCTTAGGCCTTTTTCTCTCTCCCCTCAAAAGACCTTGTTTACTCACACACTGCCCCATACCTAACTTTCTTTGTTCAGTGAAAACCCAAAATTCAAAGGGGCCTCTACTGGAACATAAGACTAAT
This sequence comes from Leptocoma aspasia, assembly GCA_013399835.1. Taxonomy (NCBI): domain Eukaryota; kingdom Metazoa; phylum Chordata; class Aves; order Passeriformes; family Nectariniidae; genus Leptocoma; species Leptocoma aspasia. The sequence continues at coordinate 329,257 of VXAX01000294.1, forward strand.
GACAAGCAACCAAAAACCACTACCGCTTCACCTTAACTTATAATTAACCCAAACTTTAAAGTTTCTCTTTGACAAAGGATACCTCTAACCTAATACACAAGCTCAACACAAAACTCACTCTTTCCAAATTAACTAGGAGACCACTAAGTTAACGCTTCCACTCAGCTTCTCACTTCTCGTCCTTATACCTCCCTATGAGGCTTGGCACATCCACCCACTCTCACAACTTTGAAAAAGGAAAGTAAGGGCCTATTCACTGAAAGTAATGTGGGTCTCTCTGGCCCAGTCCTACTGACTAGACCCACCCTGGAGTCTTTGCCGTGAGGGGCTCTCTGGCTCAAGGGTCGCCCCAGATCCCCCCTTTCTGGGACCGTAGGCTGAAAACTCACTCTTTCTCCACTCACTCTTCTTTATTACGACAGACACACTCAACACACACACACTTTAACAAAGAAGTTCAATCTCAAAAGGAGACCGACGCGCTGCCTCAGTTTCCCCCGAGTCCACTGGCTAGCTCACAAGCCCCAGAGGCAGCGGTCCGAGTGGCCTCTCCCCGTGTAGCTGGCTCACGCTGAGCAGCAGGGGTGGAGGTCCTGACCTGCACACCCTCAGGGAAGTCTCTGGGCTGCAGGTCAGTGGTCGAGTTATGGCGCCAAGGAGCGTCGGAGTATCAGGAGAAGTGAGGGAAGATCCACTCAGAGAAGTGTAGGCAGGAAAAGGTTTATTAGGAGAGGGGGTAGGGGTGTCACAGAGACTAGGAAAGGTAGGGGGAATCTTCACTGAGTGGCAAGGAGGGGTGGGAAGCACATGGCTTTTCTAGGGAGTTCAAATCTAGGGAGGGGAAACACATCATATAATCAGGGTAATTTAGGGGAGGAGAATAAGGAGGGAACTCGGGGTAAAGGGTCCAATGGGGCATGGGGAGAGGAGTGGCTGGGCCACTACAGCCACTGGGGCAGCAGGGAAGGGATGACTGACATCGAAGGGTCTGGAAGGAGAGGCAGGGTCTGGGGGAGATAGGGGCTGGGTTTAGGGGGAAAAGCAACTCCTAACAAGGGCAGGGTAACTCCCAGGGAGAGGGGGTTGGGAGATTGACAAGTAACTGTGAGGGATAACGGCGGGAAAAAGTACACCTATGAGGGGTAAGGGCGGGAAAAAGTGCACAAACGAGCATGAACCATTACATAACTTAGGGGGAAAACCAGGACCAACCATTACAATTACAATTAACTAAACTGTAAAATAATTAAGTACCGCAACAGGAGACCAAACTCAAACTAGACCCTCTCCACCCCCACGGCCTTATCCGAGGTCAGACCTCAAGGACCTCACCCTTGGTCCCCGGCCCTTCCTCCAGGATCCAGTACGTAGGCCTCAATATGTTGCCCAGTCCCAACGGGGGAGCGCTGTTCCCCTCCTGGTACACCCTGCTGCGTCTCACTCAACCCTCCCTAGGTTCCCAGACGCCCGGGCCTACCTAGGGTCTGCGAGCCAGCTCACTACCCTATTTACCCTGCTCGCCCAGGGTAGAGATGTGGGTCCCACCGGGGTTGGGCTTCCCCTCCCCACACCCCTTGGCCGTGGCTGGGTCTTAGAGGGGCAGCCGGCCTACCCCTCCCTCCGCTTCACCGTTTCCTGCCTATCAGGGGACTTCTCTCCCGGAGTCCCCTGGGAGGTGCCTCACTCGCTCTTCTGGGCCTGGTTAGAGCCTCTCACGCTTCCCCCCGTTCCCAGCCGGCCCCCTCACGGTAGTCCGGAACCGTGGTACTAGAGGGTCCCTACTCGCTTCAGGTGTCCGAGCTGCCAGCCCCCATCTCAGTCACACCACACTCACTCGCCTCCCACTCCTGCTGCCGGAGGGGTACTTACCACTCTGACGCTTGCTCGCTGGCGTCGTCCTCCGAGGCTGGATCCTCCGGGTTCAGGGCAGCCCGCTGGTCCCTCAGAGTCCCTCGATGGGCAGCCATCCCATTGGGGTCCTCCCAGTGGGCGGGGCTTATCCCAGACAAGCCCACAAAATTGCTAGAAACAGGCCAAGAGAGCTTGTTCTCTTGTTTAAATGCCTTTATTAAAAGGATTTCACCCTCAGGGTGGGGGCTCGGGGGGCCGCACACACCGCCACTGCTCCCGACCGATGCCGGCGAAAAGGAGAGACCGCAGCAGTTCTGTCCTCCACAGGGCCAGAGCTGGGACTTCCACTCTCAGGGGAGTGGCAAGGAAGGCACTTGTGGCTCGGCAGTCTAGGGGTGTCACTTCACTCGAGCGTCCCTTAAGTCATGGTGGGTGTCCCAGCAGCTGGTGGTGTTTTCGGGTAGAGCAGGACTTTCTCCTCGCGGTGGTGTGCTTGGTTTGGCTGCCTTTTTGTCCGGTGGTCAGTTGTGGACAGCTGTTGGGGCCGGTCTGGTACTTATTTGCATAAAGTGGTTCCAAGGTCTCGTGGGACGTGCTGTCGGTCTCGCGAAATGAGAGGTCAGGGAGGAGCAGCAGGAGCTACGCAATGCTATCAGGGTACAGGTAATTAATGAAGAGGAGAAGGGGGGTTACAAACTGTAACAATTGGCTATACAACAATTAGTTCATATAATTAAACTCATGTATACAACTATTAAACGGGGGTGCAACAATGTTTTTATTAACTGGGGATTTCAACTTGGGGATAACTGGATTTCTGTTTATAACAACTCTGCTGGGGTACTGTTGAGGTTGTGGTGATCATGCGAAGTCCAGCTTGTGCTCAGCAACTCCTTGTCTTCTTGCTGACCTGGGGATATTATTTCCTTTTGTTTTTATGGTGGCTCATTATCTCTGGGATCCCTTTTTCCAGCTGTTGTTGGACGTTTCTCAATTTGCATGTGTGTGCAAGGTCCTTTGGGAGCAGTAGACATAATGCCCGATGAAAAAGGAGAAGGTAGAGGGAAAAGGGGCAAAAAGGGGTAACTGGGACAACTGGAAAGGTAGGTTGCAGAAGGGGGTGAACAACTGCCACGATTGGCAAAAAACGGGATTTGTGATGTGGTTCTTTTCTTTGACCTTAGACTACAAAAGGTAAACAGCACACCAGGGACTCAAAACAACAAAATACACTTTACTAAGTGCTCATCAGCACTAGTATGCGATAGAGGGGAAAGAAAAGGAAACAAAGAGGGAAGAGAGGGTAAGGGGGATTATAGCTACCAACGCCGAACTCCACCCAGCCGTCCATCGATGCAGGGTCTTCTGTCCATCGGGCAGATCTCAAAGTCAGTTAATTTAGAAAGTCCTTTTATAGTCCTTTGCAAAAATGAGAGGCAACTGGCTAAGAGGTGGGGGACATCTGCAAGCATTGTTGTTCTGGGGAACAGAAACAGGTAGGCGTGCAGGACAGGTATGTACAGGATGGGTCGCTCCTTCTTGCTTTGGCAACAAGTACGATGCAGTCCACTGTAACAAGCACCCATTGTTCTCAGGAACCAGTCCCCAGCAGGCACACCTGCAGGCAACACTTGGCGAACATCCCACATCAGCCAGGCCAGGACTCCTGTGCAAAGTCCTTTTGAGGTTTTCAAAGTTTCAGTCTCTTACCTTGGCGATGATAGTGAGGCAGATGAAGGGTCTTTGGACCATCTCTTACAACAACTAGAACAGGTAACTTGAACAACTGGAACAGGTGAGTTAACTGCAAAGGAACGATCATCCAGGAGGGCAGCCAAAACCGGTAAATTCACTGCAGGAGGATGAAGAATTGGGATGGGTAAGTGGTGAATACTCCTTGTAGGTTTCTGTTTATTTACCACACTCGGCATTCCTCCACTTTCCTCTTTTCAACTAAAGTGTTCCAAATCATCTGGTACACATGAAGAAATTTATTGATGGTTGTGTCACCCTGTCCAGCCAATTGTAACCTCCTCAGAGGACACTTTGGGAAAGTGGAGGAACACCCACCGGACAAACCTTTTTAACAATCCCTTAGAAAACTTCTTATTCCCACCCTCCAGGACATCCACAACTTGGCAATAAATCCCCTTCTGCTGGGTCAACAATTTCACACCCATTCTAACCTGGGAGAATCCCTAAATTGACCCAGCAACAACCTATCCCTCCCTGCGACAAAGGAACAACTTAAAAAACTGAAATTAAGGGCCCAGGTTCTAGTCAAAAGGACAGAGTACCCTAACACCTCCCTATCCCTTTACTGGCAAGCACCCTCAGTGCAGTCTGGGGGATATTTACCTTTCCTAGGCACCTGGGCGGGGGTCGCAGGAAGAGTCCTCTGCTAGGAAGAGGTCCTCCAAGTACCAAGAGGATTATCCCTTCGCCCCTGAGAGTGCCACCAGTAATGCCAGCCTGCTTCAATCAGGGGTAGCCAACGACCAGGATTTCTTCAGCATCTTCACAGCCTAAATCCGTCTGTGGGGTCCTCGACAAGGGGCCCCCAAGTTGGGCGCCAAGCTGTTGCAGTGACGGAGTCTAACCTAGTTAGCCCACTGTCCACTCACACCAGGGACACACCCCAGGAGCAGCGTGACCCAGGGTGTGGCTTTAGAGCTAGAGTTCTACAGCAACAGGTGGATTTAGGCGACGGTAGCAGAGACAGAAGATGAAGAGAAGACTATTTCTATGGATCAGTGACGCACTGCCCTCTCCTCAGTTGCCACTGGCTAGCTGGTAGTGCCCAGGGCACAGGCCAAGAGTGGCTGCACTCTCTTTCCTACTCCGATGTCACTGGAGCTAGGAGATGCAGTCGCTGCTGCTAACCCCACTCTGAGGCTAGCAACAGTGTGTCCAGAATGTCTAGAGCTGGGGTAAAGAACGCAGGAGGGGTCGAACTGTGTGGAGTTTCCCAGCAAGGTTTATTGCAGGAAGGTGTCCGACACAGAAGGACCCAGAACAAGGGTGTACAGCAGCTTATAAAGGGGGGAGGTAACATGGGCGGGAACAACACATCATCCAATGGGGTGAACTCATGGGAGGAACTTAAGGAGGAGTTACTTTTCATGGAAACCAATCAGGGGGGAGGAGGGAGGATACTTAAGTATAACAACCTATAAGGGATAGAGGGATACGTAAATGACACAGAAGGGTCTAGAAACAGGGGAAGGGTTTACATCAACTGACAGGGCCTGAGGGTTGGTTTTAGGCGATTGACACAGAAGGGCCGAGAACAATGGGTGTGGTAAAAGGTAACTGACATGAACAGGGGAGGGTACCATCTCTGGGACAAACCATGTGCAAAGGGGATCAAATCATTATACAAAATGAACAGTAAACTTTAAGACAATAAACTTTTAACTTAGAAAATGCACCACCACCGATCTGGGTGAAGGATTTATTAACTGAGCAGGGGTCCAGGCAGAAAGAGCAAAAACCAAAGGCTGCACTAGTTTAAATACAAAGAGGATGTCACATTATTCAACCAATCATGGGACTCAGTAGGAGGAGTGGAAGGTGGGACAACATGAACCAATAGGGGGAACAAGGGGAAGGGAAAATGGCAGCAGTGCAGCAGGAATTTACGACAGCCACTGCCTTCCCAAGTCTTGAGAAGTATGGATAGCTCGACAAGTCCCAGATGCTTGCATCACCAAGTGATGAGAGGGGCTCACTGTATGGGGTTCCAGTTGTAGTTTATTTTGCCTACACACTGAAGGGTCCAGGGACAAAGGAGCGAGGAGCAAAGGAGGTTCTAGTGTTTTATATGGGTCTAGGGGGGAGGAGTGTCAGGTCTGAGGGCCAATGGGTAGAGGGACCGAGGGTGGTACAAAGGCGGAGTTATGGGGAGACAGCCAATTGGGATTGAGGGGCAGAACATTATGTAGCAATGAACCAGTGGGGATAACAGGAGAGGGGAACTTTCTAGAACTGGGCAGGAGACAAAAATTATGTAACTGGGAATGTAGAACTTTTGAGAGCTTGGGAAAGGATGACATTACTTAAATGATTAACATAAAGGTGCAAAGGACTGTGGGAGAGCATCTCTCTGTATCGTTATAACTTAGAGGGGTGTTTCCCAAGCCATCCCAGCCTCATCATCTCTTTCCTTGGCTCAGGATGCAACAGTGAATCACCTCCTTTGACCTTCTGGCTACACTGCTTTCGATGCAGCTCAGGATACAGTCGGCTTTCGGTGCTGTGAGTGCATACAGCCCAGTGATGTTGACATTCTTGTCCACTGTCTTGGTTTGCAAGACAGGTATCTGCTAGGGAAGGCAGAAAAAAACCTCTCTTGGAATGAAGAATATAAACACCCTCCCTCCGAATTATTAGAATTTTGAAATTAAGAGGTTCTGAGGCAGAGATATGAGAATAGGAATAACAGTTCTTTATTAGTATATCTGATAAAACAAACAGACAACAGCAGCTCCGGCATTACCAACAAGCAGAACCCAGAACGCGGTGATGCCGCTCGGCTGCGGCGCTGTCCCTGCGGTGCAGTTCCGGTCACGGCCGGCAGGGGCGCTGGCAGCTCCCGGTGCTCAGGGCAGGTGGGGTGATCCCTGCGGGGCTGCAGGGGGCGCTCCGGCGCGGGCTCGGGCAGCGCGTGGCGATGGCGGCTCTGTCCCAGATGAGGAGGGATGGAAGAGAGGCCTTGCTCCACAAACCCCTGTGGCAGCGGATCCCAGTGCCCTCAGCAGGACTCTCAGAAGCAGCAAGCTCTGCCAGCAAGACGTCTTGGCAGGCAGGGGACGAGGGGGGCTCCCAGCAGGGCAGGAAGACCTGAGCTCAGGATCCCGGGCAGCCAAGCAGATGGTGATAGATCTCTCCTTTAGTGAGGTGGGTGTTAGTAAGGTCCCAGTTCAGTGGCTGCTCTGACGAGCAGAGGCTCACCCCATGGCAGAAGGAGCAGCTCTGGGCTGGCCTCTGGCAGCAGCCGCAGTGAAAATCCCCTTTCCCAAGCAGCGACTGCAACTGTCCTCCTCCGAAGCCAAGAGACAGCCAGGAACTGCACCCAGCCCAAAAATCTCCCAGTATCCCTCCCTGTCTCAAGCCATCAGCCTCCATTAGCAATTAATGGGAAGAAATTCCACAGGTGATAAGAAATTACCAGGAGACAAAAAAAAAACCCCAAAACCCAACCCCCAACATCCACCTCAAGTCCTTCTCCACAAAGCTGCTCTCAGCCTCTTCTCTTCCAAGCCTTTGTTGGTATTTGGTATTGACCCAACCCAAATGCAGGGACCTTATGCTTGGCCTTGTTGAACTTCAGTTTGCACAGGCCTACCTGTCAAGCCTCCCAAGTGCCCTGGAAGTGTTAAATAAAACTTATGGATGTGACATTTAAGGGCAATGTTTAGTGGTGAACATGATGGTAGTGCTGGGTTTGATGGTTTGACTTGATGTGATATTAAAGGTCTTTTCCAACCTTAATGATTCTGTGATTCTGTGACTTATTGTCTTGGTATGGACAACAATATTAAAAGCTATCAAACACCAACATTTTTCTTTGACAGCATTGTTAACACTGTCTGTGTGTCACCTTAAGAAGAACTAATATAAATAAAGAAAGCTTGACTTACCTGTTTCAGTTAATATTTATATAACTGTGGGAAAGGGACATCTCCTCAAAACACTGTGGAATAGAGTAGGGAAACTGAGGTCAGAGCTGCATGTGTATTAGAGAAGAAAATGTACATTAAGGATTTCAGATTACAGTTAAACTGTGATAACTTCAGCATGCAACAAAATCCCCCTCAGCCTGGCTTTCTGACAAAGCCTTGTAAGCTAAAACAAAAACAATGGCTAGACTCAGAAATACAGACAGGGGTTACCTGTACTTCCTGAGAAGATCTCTGGGCATTTATGTTGTGTATATCATGTGGGACTTTCTTCGTATAAGATGAAAATGGTATTCTATGTTTTGGGATTAGGAAGCATTACATTGAAAGACAAAACTTACTGATATAAAGGTCAATCCTGAATCTTTGTTTAGGGTCAAACTTAACAGTTTGGCCTTTGAACTGAGAATCTGTGAATTGCATAGGAAAACTAAACGATGACTCAGGCATTGAAGTAGTTTCATTAGTTTTGATGAGACAGTTAAGAATTATGAGTATAAAATAAACCACCTAATTACAGGTAGTGGTTAAAGTCCCAATTAAAAGGATGGGAAAATTGCCCACAAAATTACACTTCTAAAATTAGAACAAGATGTTTGGACAGCTGAAATAGGGAATAAGCCAAATAAGTGTCTTGGATTTTTGTATAGTTATTTGTCTGCAAACCATGTTAGGAAAAGCTTTTAAAAATTAGAGCATAGCAATTGCCTTTATAGATGGAAGAAGATACAGGTACAGAAAAAAGTGATTGTCAACAATATTTTCAATGAAGGATTTAAACTCTTGTAAAAATGTTGATCATCTCTTGTTTTCAATAGAAAATTTAAAAATATATCTCAAAATCTGGTATTGTGTGCTAGACTTTATTTACAAAAGGTGTTGAGAGCAGGAACAGATCAGATCCTGTTCAGTGAATCATCTGGTGAAACTCATCTTGTGTTTGCAGCATATGTGTTTACATCAAATTATGTGTGTTCCATTTATGGTCGGTTGGATACTTTTGAACACAGTTCATGTCATGGTAATGCAGGTATCTGAAAGTGATCGGGTAGATCTCATTCCAGACAACATTTTACTTTCTGTTGTCTATCAAAGGAGTCTGAAAGATGCTGCCATTGCAGTTGTCCAATATGACACCACCTGCATCCCATTCTCAGCACCAAAGTGCGCAACAGCGGTGCACTAGGAACCTGTACTTCTAGTAGATGCTTGAACAGAGAAAAACCATGGGGGAGCATGCTTGTGAAGTTCTAGTTTATCATATTTTACATTTCTGTGCTGTAGATACAGCCTAAAGGCCATTCTTGTCCTTTCTGGTTAAGAATCTGGTAGGTTGAGCTAGCAGGTCCAACACAGAACTGATGCCCAAAGAAAGTGATTCAGGAAAATAGAAGACAAAATGGAAATATCTCTGGGTGCTTTGTTTAAACCTTCAACGAGTAGACTGTCATTCTGAAGGAAAAATTGAAGCTGGCAGAAGCAGGTTTCACAATTGCAAGGAAATTAAGCCTTCTGCAACATCTACTATCTACTATCTATTATCATATATCACAGCGATAACATTTATTATCTACTGTCACAGTGATAATAAGATGATGCTTACGCAATATGTTTACAGTTGACACAAAGTAATGTGAGGTGGCCTTTACCTCCACCACAAGTTCAAGGAACAACTTTCTACCATATATAAATGTCAGTACTTGTAGTGCACTGTTAATTCGAAGTTGTTTTAATTACCTTTATGAATGGTTTATCCCGGTTTTCCCCCCTGTTTCTGTAAATGGTTCCAACTTGTTTTTCACCCTATTTTCCCGCCTTTCCCCTCACAGTTAACTGTCTATCATTTTTCCCCTCCTCTGGGGAGGTTCCCTTACCATGTATAGAGTTGTTTGTATCCCCCGGACCCAACCCACTCTCTTGTCAATCTGCCCTAGTTCTTGCCCCTTTTTCCAGTACTTTCCAGGTCAATCATCTCATTCTGCTACCCCTAGTGGCCGTTGTGGCCCGGCCACTCCCCCAGTCATATCTCATTGACCCTTGTACCCCAAAGATCCTCCCTGCTCTCCTCCCCTGAAGACCACCCATTGGTCAATGTACTTTCCCCACCTCTGGTTTGTCCTCCTATAAAAACCATGATCACCCCGCCCCTCCTCGCCACTCTGAGGCACCCTCTTCCTGCCTCCTGGACCCTCTCTCGTTTCTCCCAATAAACCTCCTCCTGACTCATCTCAGCACCTCAGAGTGGACTCTCTCTCTCGTGTCTCCCTTCGCTCACGTGGCTCGCTGGCGCATTACAGAAGAATTCCTACCACAGCCTCGCCGCCCTGTAGAGGACGTGTGTGGGCTGCACCGCTATCCCTGCTCCCGCTGACACCTGCTGCGTGCGCGGGCTGGGGAGTGGCCACACAGACGCCGCTGCCTCCTGGGGGCGACTGAGCTAGCCTGGTGGATGGAGCTGAGTGTGGCGGCGGTAAACTGAGGCAGCGATTGCGTCAGCGTGGCCCCACATGGCGGCGTCTCTTCCTCAGGTCCCTCCTCCGGTCACTTCCGCCCCTGACACCAACCCCTTCCTTTTCCCTGGCCCTGCCTACCCCCCCAACCCCTTCTTGCCGAACCCCTTCCTATGCCCTAGCCCCTCCTACCCTTATTCTACTCCCCCCATCCGTGTGGCTCCTCCCTTGACTCCGCCTCCTCCTTGTCCTCCCTCCTGCACTCCGCCTCCTGCTGCCACCCCCTCCCTGCCCACCGGAAGCTCCGTCCGTCGAGCCCGTGGGAAAGACCTCCCTCCCGTTTCCCACGCCTCCACTTCCGGCCGCCATCTTGGTCGGGGTTGGGAGCGTGGGAAAACGAGGATGTTGAATCAGATAGTGGGTCTGATTCAGGGGAGGAGACGGTAGCAGCCCCGGTCTCCTATAATGGCCGGGGAAAGAGGCCGAAATGGGTCCCGTTCTCTTATACCAACATCAAAGAGTTACGGAAAACCCAAAAAGAGTGTGGGAGGGATGATTCCTACTTCCTGGGTCTTCTTAGAACTACTCTTAACACCAATGTGCTCGTTCCAGGAGACCTCAGAGAAATTTTCTCCGCTCTCTTGGAGCCAGCCGAATATGATTTGTGGCTTGGCGAGTGGGAAGATCTATTAAAGGCCAAGCTGCCAAGTTTGTTGACCCAGGAAGAGTTGGCCAAAGATACGGAGGGGAACCCTATCACCATAGAGCACCTTTTGGGGGAAGGGAGGTGGTCGAAACCACTTGACCAGGCCGCGGTAACTCCTCAAGCAGTTCTCAATATAATAAAGGAGGAAGCTTTGAAAGCGTTTTTAACTATGCCCTCTCTGGAGCCTGTCATTGATTGTAGAAGCATTAGGCAGAAGGCGGACGAACCATTCGTCAAGTTCGTTGACAGGGTTCGTGCCGCTGTCGAGAGAGCGATTCCAAACAAAGGTTCCAGAGAGGATGTGATCCTCAACACGATCAAATGGAATTGTAACAAGGAGTGCCGCCTGATCATTCTTGGAATTCCCGCGAAGCCACCGCCCGCCCTACGTGCCATTGTTCAGGAGTGCTCCTGGAAGGCAGTAGGGTTGGGAAAGAGACACCCAGCCAAACCATCGGCGGCTATCGCGGAGGCTCCGGACACCGAGCCATCCCCACCTCCAGCAGTCCCACCTCCAACGATCCCCCCGCAAGCTGGGAGACCTCCGATGTGCTATCATTGTCGGCGGACAGGACATTTTGTCTCCCAGTGCCCGTTCCTGGGGCAGACACCGCCAGGCACCAACGTGGGGAGAGGGGGTCTGGCCAACAATATGGGGAGAGGAGGCCCCATTCCCAATAGAGGGGGAGGCCCCCAGCCCAACAGGGGGGCAAAAAACTAAGTTATGAGCGTGAGCCCTCCCCACGCACGGACACAAATGGGGCGGGATGCGGGGAAGAGAGGGCTCTCGGGATTGTAACATCACCTGATCGCCCCTTTGGTCTTTTTTCTTTCACAGGACAGACACCATTTAGGTGTAAGTTGATCCGGGGGGTCAACTTCACCAGCACGGATTGGACACCTATTTACCTGAACTTTGACTGCAACGCATTAGATCACCCTGAACAGCGATGGAGCGAGTGCAAGTACCTCATGGTGGGTGATTGTAAATACACACCCTCCAAGATTGTGGTCGCGCCAGGAGTTCTTTCACCAGCCCCGGAACGACTCGTTCTCCTAGCACGCTGTGTCCAGCCTCCCCTCTTCCTCCCGAAGGGACAAATCATTGCACAGGCCATTCCGTTGCCACACTCCTTGTGGAATGATTCTGACCCTTCTTGTTGTTACACCGAGGTATTGGGAGGAGAGAGACCCCTCACTTGGTGTGACTTAGAGAGTGAGGGCGAGTCTATTTGACTCGAAGGGGTGCTAGACACCGGAGCAGACGTGACGGTCATTCCATCGCATTGATGGCCGTCACGATGGGAGCTCCAAAACGTGGGGAGCTCGCTTCGAGGTGTAGGGGGAAAACAATTGGCTCGTCAGAGTAAGAGCATGGTGAAAATTAAGGGACTGGATGGGCAATTGGCAACTGTGCGCCCATTCGTTTTGGACTCGAAATTTACTCTTTGGGGAAGAGACACCATGTCCCAGTGGGGGGCAAAATTGACCATTCCAGACCCCCCACAGGATTTTTAGGAGTGGTCACTGTGGATGAGTGCCCCACCCAGAAATTGAATTGGCTCACGGATGTTCCAGTCTGGGTGGATCAGTGGCCGCTGAATAAACAAAAATTAAGTGCACTCAACCAGCTCGTGGAGGAGCAGTTGCTGAAAGGCAACATTGCAGAAACCAACAGCCCTTGGAATTCGCCGGTGTTTGTAATCAAAAAGCCGGGGAAGGACAAGTGGCGGCTCCTCCATGACCTGAGGAAAATTAGTGAAGTAATTGAGGACATGGGGTCTCTTCAGCCAGGGATGCCATCCCCCACCATGCTCCCCCAAAATTGGAATTTGGCCGTCATTGACGTCAAAGACTGTTTTTTCCAAATTCCTCTACACCCCGATGATGCCCCACGGTTTGTGTTCTCAGTACCTACCATCAACCGAGGGGCTCCCATGAAGAGGTACCATTGGCGAGTTCTCCCTCAGGGGATGAAGAACTCTCCGACCATCTGCCAGTGGTACGTGGCGAGGATTCTCTCTCCGGTGCGTGCTAGAGCCGAGGAAGCCGTCATCCTTCACTATATGGATGACGTGCTGGTGTACGCACCCTCCGACGATGTACCTGCAATGGTTCTTGATGACGTAATTGTGGCCTTGACAGAGAATGTATTTGAGTTGCAGCCCAACAAGGTGCAAAGGATGGCTCCTTGGCGGTATTTAGGCCTGGAAATAACTAATCGCACAATTTGGCCCCAGCGATTGGTGATAAACGAACATCCAAAGACCCTGCGGGACCTCCACCAACTATGCAGCTTGTTGAACTGGGTCAGGACTTGGTTGGATTTAACCACGGAGGATCTGTCTCCTCTTTTCGAGTTATTAAAAGGGGGAGAGGAGATGGATTCTCCGAAGGCCCTGACCCAGGAGGCGAGCGCTGCCTTGGAAGGGGTCCAGGAGGCATTGAACGAGAGACAAGCCCACCGATATCGACCGGATTTGCCCTTTCAGTTCATCATACTGGGTAAGCTGCCACATCTCCACGGGCTCATCTTTCAGTGGGACCAGGGTGAAAGGGACCCCCTCTTAATCACAGAGTGGGTATTCCTGAGCCACACGCGGTCCAAAAGTATCACCAAGCCACAGGAGTTGATGGCTCAGCTTGTTACAAAGGCAAGGGCCAGAATTCAGCTCTTGGCCGGGTGTGATTTTACATGCATATATGTGCCAATTCAAACCTCAACCGGTAAATTGTCAATGGAGACTTTGAACAACTTTTATGAGAGAATGAGAGCTTGCAATTTTCTCTGGATAGCTACTCTGGAAAACTTTCAATTCATAATCCAGTGCATAAATTGTTTAATATTCACTTTAATTTGATTCCAAAAGAAGTACAAAGTAGAAAACCCCTGAAAGCCCTGACAGTTTTTACGGACGCATCTGGAGGATCTCACAAGTTGGTAGTGACTTGTAAGAATCCTCAAACTCAGCGGTGGGAGGCAGATGTTAAGATCGTGGAGGGATCTCCGCAGGTCGCTGAGTTAGATGCAGTCGTCAGGGCTTTCGAAAGGTTCTCTGAACCTATCAGTATAGTTACTGGTTCGGCGTATGTGGCAGGAGTAGCATCCAGGGCCGAGCACGCGGCGCTCGGGGAAGTCTCCGATGAGACAATTTACCAGCTGCTCTTGAAACTAATTCAACTAGTCTCCCACCGAGAGCAGCCTTACTACATTATGCATGTGCGATCACATACCGATCTGCCAGGTTTCCTCGCATAAGGAAACAAAAGAGCGGACGCCCTTGCCGCCGCGATCCACCTGGAAGGCCCTTGTAACAACTTCCATCGGGTCAAGCTGAGCCACCAACAATTTCATCAAAATGCGCCTGGCCTGGTCCGCCAATTCCACCTGCGGCGGGACCAGGCTAAGGCCATTGTGGCAACATGCCCCAGCTGTCAGGGGTCCACCTTACCATCGATGGGGGAAGGTGTAAATCCTCGAGGACTCCACAGCTGCGAGATGTGGCAGACAGATGTAACACATGTGGCAGAGTTCAGCAGGCAAAAATTCATTCATGTCTCCATGGATACTTTTCGGGAGCGGTGTTCGCCTCAGCCCATGTTGGGGAGAAGGCCAGGGACGCGGCCAAACGTCTTTTACTGGCCTTCTCCACCCTGGGGGTCCCCAAACAAATTAAAACAGATAACGGCCCGGCCTATGCCTCCAAGGAGTTTGCTGGCTTCCTTCAGCAGTGGGGAGTCCAGCACAAATTTGGCATCCCATACTCCCCCTCTGGCCAGGCCATAATTGAGCGAACTCATCAGACCCTGAAAAAGGTTTTGGCCCGACAAAGTGGTGATCAGCGGGTCAAGCCCCCACAAGAGCGGCTGGCAAAGGCGCTGTTCATCATTAATTTCCTTAACTGTTCTTCTGAGCAGTTAAACCCTCCCACCTTGCGTCATTTCCAACAGAACTCCTCTTTAGTCTTTAAAGAACGTCCACCCGTGCTGGTGAAAGACCCTGCCACTTTAGAGATCAAGGGGCCGTACCCGCTGGTGACCTGGGGGAGAGGATACGCTTGCGTGTCCTCCCCTTCGGGCCCCCAGTGGGTACCAAAGAAGTGGGTCAGGCCGTATGTCCCGAGAGCCTCTCAAGTAACATCTGAAGAAGACGGCAGCCCCCGTATTCCTGACGACCCCACCGACCCTGCCGTAGCCTCAAACTGAAGGCGAAGGAGGGTGGCGGGGGACCACTATGACGGGAACCTCATATCTCTCCTCGAGCTCCCTTTTCTCTTCGAGAGTGGTTAACCTGCTTTGTTTTCCCTCCTCCCCAGATGATGATTTCAAGTCAAGTTTTGTTCATCCTTCTCATCCACCTCGCGGGCCCTCCCCTGGACCAGACGGAGGCGTGGATCGTCCTGCAGCCGAGACAAAATGTCTGGGTCACCCTCGCCCGTGCGCTGAAACAGGACCATCTCTGTCTGTCGATGGCTGCTGCAGGGGACCCAATTTCCACTTGTCTGGTGGGGATGCCGTTAGATGAGAGCAAGTACCTGCCTCGGCTCCTCCGGATGAGAGACGACGCCAATCGACGTCCAATTGGTTCTAAGGTAGAAATTTCTAGAAATTGGCTGGGTATCAAAACTGTAAAAGTCCCTATCGTTAACCCACTTGCTTTCTTTCATCTTTGGCTCAAAGAGCTAGCAACAGTTAAAGATGAGCCCCAAGAACTTGATATAATTGGCACGTCCCCCACACAATTTTGTGTTCAATTTGATTATCAGCCTTCCGACCCCAAAAATTACATTCAAGTCAGGCAATTCGACCCTAAATTTCAAGCGAGGCAATGGTGTAAATATATAATTAGAATTGATGAGGCTGCATCCTGTAAATTGGCTCCCCTTGCTTTGCCTAAAGGCCTCTTTCTCATCTGTGGGGACCAAGCATGGGGAGGAATCCCTTCTCGTCTAGTAGGAGGTCCATGTACTTCAGGCGAGTTGACGCTGCTTACGCCCAACCGAACCCAAATTTTGAATTGGCAGAATAAAACTTCCCAAAAGATCCAAAAGCGTAGTGTAAGAGAATTTGATGAAACTCGCGATTCAGAAATAATTCATTGGTCCCATCCAAAACGAGCTGCTGTCTCGGCATTTTTGCCTTGGGTGGCAGCAGCAAAAGCTCTAGGTGAATTGGGCCACCTAGAGTGCTGGGTTGCTAAGCAAGCGAATCTTACATCAACGGCGCTGAGTGACCTCCTATCAGACGAAGAAGCCACCAGACGGGTAACCTTGCAAAATAGGGCAGCCATCGACTTTCTTCTTCTGGCGCACGGGCACGGCTGCGAGGAATTCGAAGGGCTCTGCTGCTTCAACATCTCATCGCGGAGCCAAAGAATCCACACCTCCATCGCCGGCATTAAGAAGATGGTAACCGACTTAAAAGAAGAGACTGGCGACAGGTTCAGGGACATTTTTAAAGACCTTGGGCTTAGCGGGTGGATGAGTTCTGTTGTTAAAGATACTGTTTGGTTTGTCTTGTCCCTCTTCGGAATCATTGTTGTCATTTCAGTTCTAAAAAAGATTTTGTTGCGCTCCCTTTCCCGTTCCCCCTCTTCCGCACTCCAGACTACAACCGCCCCCTGGTGGGGAGAGACTTCTGTTTAAAACCCCCTCCCCATTTTTCGAAAAAACAAAAAAGGGGGAGATGTTGTAGTGCACTGTTAATTCGAAGTTGTTTTAATTACCTTTATGAATGGTTTATCCCGGTTTTCCCCCCTGTTTCTGTAAATGGTTCCAACTTGTTTTTCACCCTATTTTCCCGCCTTTCCCCTCACAGTTAACTGTCTATCATTTTTCCCCTCCTCTGGGGAGGTTCCCTTACCATGTATAGAGTTGTTTGTATCCCCCGGACCCAACCCACTCTCTTGTCAATCTGCCCTAGTTCTTGCCCCTTTTTCCAGTACTTTCCAGGTCAATCATCTCATTCTGCTACCCCTAGTGGCCGTTGTGGCCCGGCCACTCCCCCAGTCATATCTCATTGACCCTTGTACCCCAAAGATCCTCCCTGCTCTCCTCCCCTGAAGACCACCCATTGGTCAATGTACTTTCCCCACCTCTGGTTTGTCCTCCTATAAAAACCATGATCACCCCGCCCCTCCTCGCCACTCTGAGGCACCCTCTTCCTGCCTCCTGGACCCTCTCTCGTTTCTCCCAATAAACCTCCTCCTGACTCATCTCAGCACCTCAGAGTGGACTCTCTCTCTCGTGTCTCCCTTCGCTCACGTGGCTCGCTGGCGCATTACAGAAGAATTCCTACCACAGCCTCGCCGCCCTGTAGAGGACGTGTGTGGGCTGCACCGCTATCCCTGCTCCCGCTGACACCTGCTGCGTGCGCGGGCTGGGGAGTGGCCACACAGACGCCGCTGCCTCCTGGGGACAACTGAACTAGCCTGGTGGACGGAGCCGAGTGTGGTGACGGTAAACTGAGGCAGCGATTGCGTCGAATACTAAAGACTGATGTTAACGATCAAGAGTTTCTTCAAAAAGAGAATTTTACGGGTACTGTGGCAATAAAGAATACCTGTGTCCTGTTGTTAGCTTTTCTCCAAGGTGGGATAATTTCTTATTCTCCGGTGCTTTTCATACTTGATTAATCCCAAATGATAACTACAGGATAGAAAAGTTTTGAAAAATAGGAAAGCCCAGAGGAGAACATGTGTGGTGCCTGCATCAAGATTTCCTTATTGTACTGCTCGTAATCATTTGATTAACTCATATAGTAACAGTGGGGCATAGCAGCAAATAGGGGAAAATGCAGTAGCTTTTCCCTATTCATTTAGAAATATCCAGAAGCCAAATTTTAAAGTCAGTATCTCTAATCTAGGTATTCACTTCAGTTTGCACTGAGCTGACAGAAGTTATATGTGAAACACACATTCTGTCATTTTGTTTCTTCAGAACATACAATAATTTAGAAACAATACTTTTGCCTACTACAGAGATTAAAAGGGTGTAAAAGTTTTATAACAGCCAGAGTTCAAATAGTGTCCTTTTTAGATGGTTGCTGCATGGTTGCAAAATTTCATCTGTAATACTGGTCTTGCCTCTCTACTTCACAGACCAACCAAAACTTGAAGTAGCACCAGGCAAGAAAAAATAACACTAATAATCACTAGTTACAAAGCTGCTGATATTTCATGGACTCACTGTGGGGGGAAAAAGGACGGAAGAGAACCCCTCTCCCACAGTGGCACCCTCCATGGGCAACTGTGTGCCTTGAAAGACAGAGGGAGGAAATAGCAGACAAACCCCACTGGGTTCAGTCTTCCCACTGGAACAAACAAAACAGGTAGGAGCTTATGAAGCAGTAATGGTGGCGGATGGGAATTTCTGGCTTTGTCTGGGGAGCTCTGGCCCTGCAGAGTCAGCCTCCGGTTCACTGGGTGCTGGTGCTGCTGTTCCTGAGCTCTTGGTGTGCTGGGGGGAAGAACCAGTCCCCCAAACACTGGAAAGAGCACCCCCTGCTCCTGACAGGCTCTTGGCCCTGTGCTGTCTGCAGGTGTTAAGAAATTCACTCTGAAACAGATTTTGATTGTGAAATTCAACTTTGTGTGTTGTTACTGTTGCCTCTTGGGAGACCTTCCCTAAGCAGCCCCCTAGGGGAAAAAAATAATGAAAGAAAATAAAAGGGGAGCCTCTGCTTGCACTGCTTCAGCTCTCTGCAGGCGAGAATGAAAGGGAAAGAGCAGGAGCCAGAAGGTAAGAGAGGATCTTATGAGCAACCCTGACTTTCAAAAGGACACAGCAATCCCCTGGCCACACAGTTCCATCTGCAGCCACAGGGTCTTGAAGAGCCAGTAAGAATTTGGGGCATAGGTAGATATGGAATACAATAACATTTTGTGTAGCCCAGGACACTTGCACAACTGATTTTCAAAAGGTATCTCTTCATAATGGCAATCAGTGCCTTTAAGAAGAGACTGACTGGCTATTGTAGTCTCTTTAAGCTGAAAAGTGTAGATTTTCTGTTTTCCACAGAATAGGCTGACTGTTCAACCCCATCTCATTTCAAGCAGTTCAGAAATAATTAAGCATATCAATATCATAAGAAGCTTAACTATTGGCTACCAGCTGTTGAGATGTCATTATTCCGTCTCTGCATATGCAGGTAATTAACTTACTGAAATTAGAAGAAATAAAATACGTTGACCTAAATTTAAAAGAAAAACGACACTGTGGAGCCAAAAGAAGGAGTAGTTAAAAGTGAAAGTTCAATGATATAACCAAAGATTGAACTAGTTTCCACTGAGTTCTAGTAGACATGGTGTATCTGAATTTTGTGTGTCTTTGAACTTCACAATTGTCTATGGGTCATGTGAGAATAACAGGGTAGCTCTGTTTGATATTTTACACAGGGCATTTGTCCATTAAATTAGCTTTCTGTTTATAAAGTCTAATCCACCTGTCTTAAAAATTTATAAATGCTGCTTTTAACTTACCAGGGTTTCTAGCATTACAGTAATATTCAGAAATCTCACAGTGGGCACAATTATGCTTGATTTCTTTATTAACAGCAATATTCAATACAATAAACACAAAGCTAGGGAGCAACTACTGAAGCACACTCTGTAAAAACCCTTGAAGACTACTTTATGAGAGAAGGGTAACTCCTAAATTATGTCGCTTTTATTTCCAAAACAAGTTAAGAAAAGCTCCAAAACATTTGTATTCATCATAGACTGTGTAAACTTCATGTTATGAAACTGACACCTATAGGCACTATCATGATTTTCATTTTGTGGAGAGCTTGCCATGGCATTTCCATTTTTCTTGATGTTTCAAGTTTCTGTATATAGTAGATATCAGAATTTCAGCATTAACCTGAATTTACACTTCTTAAATGAAAAAATTTTTCTTCAAAAAAAAATTCTTCAAAAAAAAATTTTACTTCTGGTTTTCTATTTAATTCAAAATTGGTAAGGCATTGCCTTTTCCATTCACCTTAACAAAGATTGCCACTCTCTTTCTATTTATGAATATACAATAAACAATAGAAACAATAGTGATAGCTTTCAACTGGTATTAATAAAAATATTTACATTCATTGCTTCTTTTAGTGGCCTTGGGTAGTTAGAAGTGCAGATTTTGTATGTCAAGGCATGTATTCTTAGATTCTCAGGTGTTGCCTTATGTACATGTTTTGCAGAGCAAAATTATCCCCTCTAGACAACAGCCTTTCAATGTAGCAGCCACAGAGGCTGTGAGCCCTCCATGGAGGCTGTGAGGTCACCTTTGAGGTCAGCTTAAGGTAAGAAAATGCTAAGTCATGAAGAAGCAGACCTAAATGAAAACCCCTCTTCCTTCTGTACCCCTGATAACTCTCTGTAAGACCATAGGTCACATTTGCCTCAACCTCTACCATTGGACAGTTTCCAAAACCCCCTTAGCCTTTATAAACAGGCACTTCTGCACAGTAAAAGCAGAGGAGCCGTCACTGACCCCTTCGCAGAGACCTCTCACAATAAAGACAGCTGCGGAACTCACACGACTCCTCTCATCTCTCCTCCCTGCGTCTGCTGAAGGCACCCTAGCAAGCAAAGAGCTGGAACCACTGAAGAGCTGATAATCACTAAGAGCTGAATTTCACTAAGAGCTGATACCGCTTGCTAAGGTGACCTACTGCTTGGGAGATTGCCTGAAGCCCTGGAGAAGATACCCCCCTATCCGGCTTATTTACGGCAATCTGGGGTCCGACAGACCTCCACCCCGAGCCGTAAAATAAAATTCCAAAATGAGCTGGTAGTTTGTGTCCTCTTGGTTCCATACCCTTAATTTTTTTTATCCCTTATTCTCAATACCACCAAATGGACACATTATTAAGACTAGAAACAATGACAGAAATGTCAGTTTCTCATCTATCAAATATATGGCTCTTTTAAGTCTAGTGGGCATAGGTCTGTAAAAAGCTTTTGGTCCAATTTTTACTTTTTAAGTGATGTACATAGACCAATCCATATGAGTATCACGATGGCATAGAAGTTTCAGTCCACACACTAGTTGTTCACAAATGTTAACAGTGGGTACTGAAGTCTAGGATGACGCGGCCCAGGGTCTTCCTCTGGGCTGCGAAGCCTGCCTGCTAGCTCTTCATGTCCCTGGGGCAGGCCAAGAGTGGCTGCTCCCGATTGCTGTGGTTCCGGGTAGCAGTACAGCTGCAACCACCCTTGGCAGCCGCAAATGTTACAAGCGCCAGGAGCCAGAGTAAAGGAGGTGGGAGGGACTTCGATGTGGGAGGTTCCAAGAGCGTTTATTGTCAGTGGGACTGCTCAGCACAACGAAGACACAGAGGGTTACATCAGCTTATAAAGGGGAGCCCCACCGTGGGAGGAGCAAACACAGAAACCAATCGGAGGAATACAGAGGAGGATCTCAGGATGGGTTTACATCATAGGCACCAATAGGGGAAACGAGGGGTGGAATCTATAATACAACAACTAACGAGGGTCCAAAGGATATATTAATGACGTGGAGGGTTCTGGAAGTAGGGGATGGGTTTGGCTTGATGGACAAGGAGGAAAGGCAGGGTTTGCATGATTGACTCAGAGGGTTCAAGAACAAGGGGTGGTGTTTGGGGAGATGGACAAGGGAGAAGGGGAGGACACAACTGAGGGACATACCAAACATAGGGGGGAATGGGACAAACCAACAATTTACATAACTGTAAACTTGAAGAACAAACTTACTGAACAAACATGCACCACCACACTAGGATGTTACATGCATACATATATATATATATATAGCTATAACATATTTTTAAATTATGGCAATCATGTTTTACCTATTTGTAGACAGTACTGGTTTTGAATATTCAAAACTTCTGAATTTAGGCCCCATCTAGAAAAAGATAATTTTAAAGTGTAGGTTTTAAATTCTATTGTAGTAATGTATTTCTCAATTTCCTCCACACTTGTTTCATTATGGAGTCTATGAATGTATTACTGCTGTAAACAACTATATTAGAATGTACATATATAGACCAAGTGCTCAGTCCTGCCCTTTGGCCACAATAACCTCTGCAGCACTACAGGCTGGGGGCAGATTGGCTGGACAGCAGCCAAGCAGAAAGGGACATGAGGGTATTGATTGGCAGCAGGCTGATCATGAGCCAGGGACAGCAGGATGAACAGTGTGCCCAGGTGGCCAAAAAGGCCAACAGCATCCTGGCCTGTATCAGGAATAGTGTGGCCAGCAGGACCAGGGAAGTCATTCTTACCCTGTGCTGGGCACTGGTGAGACCACACCTTAAATTCTGTGTCCGATTCTGAGCCTCCCAGTTTGGGAAGGACATTGAAGTACTGGATCAAGTCCAGAGAAGTGCAACAGAGCTATCGAAGGGCATGGAACAAAAGTCCTATAAGGAGAGGCTGAGGGAGGTGGAATGTTTAGCCTGGAGAAAAGGAGGCTCGAGGGAGGCCTTAATCACTCTCTATAATTGCCTGAAAGGAGGGTGTAGACAGGTAAGGGTCAGTTTATTCTTCTTCCAGGCAACCAGAAATCAGACACAGTCTTTAGCTGCAGCAGGGGAGGTTTAGTCTGGGCCCCTTTTTTCACAGAAAGGGTGATTGGGCATTGTAATGAGCTGCCTGGGCAGGTGGTGAAGTCACCATCCCTGGAGGTGTTTAAGAAAAGACTGGATTGTGGCAGTCAATGCCACAGTCTAGTTGACAAGGTGGTGTTCGGTCATAGGTTGGACTCAATGATCTCAACAATCTTTTCCAACTTACTTGACCTGTGATTCTATAATTCTATGTATGATTGTTTGTGAATGTATGTCTGTATATTTATGTATAAAGATCATCCCAATCCCAGTGAAATAAAGTAGATACTGAATTTAATAAAAAACTACAGTTTTTATAATTAGCACTATGGCATATAAATTTATTAATAACTGTTTCTTTTATCTTTAATCTTCTTGTAGTAGACCAGATTTTTTCCCATATATCCTAACTATAATCATTCAGTACTGTGATATGTTTAATTTTGTAGATCAAGGAGCAATGTGTCCAGAAACTTTAGGAAGTCAGAGGATGGCTTCAAATATAAAAATACAGAAGTTCTTAGTATAAAACTGCTAGTTTAGTCACTGAGTGCTTTACCTGAACATGGGATGAACAAAATGAGTCTGGAGCATTTGTTTGCTTTCCAGGACTTACTTCAGATGTGCTTGATTTCTGCAGTTTCAGTTTCCTACATTTTCCTTGTGTACTTTATGTTGATTTATTGAAAATCATCATGTATATGTGAAGACAATACCCAAAAAAGTACTAAATCTAAAATTAGTATTACAAATGTGAATATTTTCATTAGGATTTTCTTAATCCAATCTGATGCCAAATTCTATATTTCTGTCATATGTATAATAAAGCTCTTCTGACCATTCCATCATTCATTTGGACACTCATCCAAAATTAGGAACAATGGCAAATATATATGATGAAAAAATTCTAACAAGAAATCTATATCAGGGATTATTCATTTGAATACAAAATACAGCCTGGAGTGCAAAAAATAATGTATTGTCTTTATTGGCTAAATAGAGAAAGATGAATTGCAAGAGCTGAAACCGAATAGGTGAAAAAGCCATAAAATCTAACATTATAATGTTCTTCCCTTTTAAAAAATCTTTGATTGCATGATGTAGACAATCTGGGATAAAATAGAGTCGCAGCATTTCTAGAAAGTCTTAAAGGAGCTTACCAAAAGTGAGAGACTGTTCTCAAATCAGTCTTGAACAAGAGAGAATAATTAATTAATTCAGATGATTCTCATAGACTCACATAATAGAATCATGTTATGTTCAAAAATACTAAAATATACATAGTAATTTTTTTAAAGCAGCTACTGTTTAGAAGATCTCGAAGGAATTTGAAGTATTTTCTTTGTATTTATTTTATAAAACATTTAGTAGCTGGATCAAAGAATCATAACTCAGTAAGACATAGATAGACTGGATAGCCTGGATTAAAAGATATTTCAGATCACTGCAACAGAAAATGAGGAAATTACAAGAATTAAGCAGCATGACTTCATAAAAAGAAAATTTGGTTTATTTTAGGAAATTATTTCTTCTTTAGAAAAAATAGATATTTTAAAAATTATTTACCCCTCCTTCCATTTATGAATATACAATTAAAAAATAGGATAATTATAGTTTTCAACTGATATTAGTAAAAATATTTGCATTCATTTCATGCTTCTTTTACTGTGATTGGGTATTTAGTTGGCAATATTTAGTTGATGAGGTATCAGCTTGTAAAACTTTAAAAATTTCTTTTCCCTGAAATGAACACAGACTGTTAGGTTTCTATCATGTGAGAAGAAATAAAATGTCCTGGGTCACAAAAAAGATCAGTCTTTCTTATATCTTAATGTTAACAACAAAACACTTCAAAATTCCTGACTAGGTCTTTTGTTTGACACATTTATTGATCTTCAAAGTTCAAAAAGGAAGGAGGTAAAAAAACTTGCGATGATAAAATTTTGAAGGCGATTTTCTAATTATGTGATAGAGACCAGTATCTTCATGGTTGTCCAGTCTTGGTTATCAACTGATGTGTTTTCTAAGCATGAATACTTGTGTCTAGGTAGTTCAAACTTCGATAGTCAAAATACTTGCAGAAAAACTGTATAAACAAACATCTAAATAATTGATTGAGAAGGTTATGTAATTTTGTATTGCCTATGTGCATGATAATGTTTGTTTCTTTTCTGGATTTCTGGACCTTAGGGATTTGATTGCTACAGCTTTTGCTTGGTTATAAATTCAGCAAAATGAGCAACTGAGGCCAAAATTAGATGGCAAGATACTGCATATTGTATGTGCAAAAAAGTTATTATGAAAAGATACAAGGTAGCATTTTTATTTGGCATATATGAAAGAGGGCAATGAACAAGAAACAAATCCCTTGATCCTGACCCCTGATAGTCAGAAAAACCAAATCAAGTTGCAGATAAGTTGTACTATGGTCTCCCTCGGAGCTAATAGCTCATCTTGTAGCTAATGGCATCAACAAAAATTTACTTGACACCTGTTTCAGTTTTTTATTGGGCTGTCTGGATCTCCTCAAGTCTTCCAGTTCACCAGCTGATTCTCTCATTCTTAAAGCCTTTTTGGGGGATTTGTCTTAGGTGTTTTGAGGACTGGAAATTCTGTCTTAAATTCCTATGATGTGTCCAGCAGTGTAAAATAAATAGTTTATTCCCTTCTTTCATCAGTAGCAACAAGGTGCAGAAGTATGGGCTACTTACCATAAATATTTCAGGAAATGCTTCTACTGTTAGATCAAAATGTAAATAACTTTGAAAACATACTGGTTTTCCTCATGGATTTTGAGTTCTGTCTGAATTTGATAATAGAGACGTTTTTTTCTAGGATACCTGGTATATATCTGATAGTTGTAAAGATCTTGATCAAGATTACTTGAAATATTCCTGGCACGTATTGAGTTGTATGCTTGTTTTGACAGAATGAGCAGTCATAATTGAAAACTGGATTGCAAAGCAATTAAAAATATTTTGAATTATTTCTCACAATATTTCATGTTTTCAATGAATTCTTAGCTCAACTACTTTATGTATAGGTATGGATTCTAATTTGTAAATTTTTTTTTTTTCTTAAACTGGTGCTTGATGACGTGAAACAGTTCTCCTTAACATGAAACGCCTAAGAGTCCTACTGAAAAGACTCTCCTTTTTTTCCTATTTTTATTCTAGTTTTAAGAGTGATAAAGTGGTAGTACTCAATCTGTATTATTTTGAATATGTTTTGGTTTTGTCCAGTAAATTATTCCCAGTTTGGTGACTTACTAGGAGTAATCTGAAATTTTTAACTGTACTCTTGTATGTACTCTTTAATTGTATTCTAATTAAGCAAGAAGAGACATAGTTTATGTATAAGAAAAACCCAGAGGATTGGGTTACTGTGACTAAAAGACCTCACCACAAAACCAGAGGCAAGACAGATGCAAGCAGAAAAGCACTGACTTGCAGAGAAGACATTTAGCTAGGTGGAATGAAATGAAGAGTATATAACCATGCTGTAATATTAACACAAACTTCCATTGCTTAAGATACCTTTTCTTGAAGTGCAACCTAGAAGAAATACTTGTGATTTTTTGTACTGAAGCTTTGTTCCTATGTGAAACAGATCAAACTATGGGTTTGTAAAATAAATCTAATTTTTGCTTTTTTATTTTTATATTTCTTCAGTCTCCATGTGCCAGGAGCCATTTTCTGCTTTCCCATTTTCACTATCTATAGTAGACATTAAAAAGATCTGCAGGTGAATAACAGTAATACATATACAGGATGAAATTATTTATGAAGAACAGATGTATGGCCATGGTAGAACATGATCAGACAGACTGTGATGTAGTCCTAATTCAACAGGAGGCTCAAACCACAGTAAGAAGTTAGTAACAAAAACAACTCTTAATTGTCAGTCTTGCTCTTCCCAAAATTGGCAAATGGTGAGCTATTCTGTCACTGTCATTGTTTGCTTAACAGGTAAGTTCTATTTCTATTCCCTCACTATGCAGGAAAGACATTCAGAACAGGATCAACTTTTTTCTCCGTTTCTCTCTGAAAACTATCGTTTTATTCTTACTTCAGGAACCAAAATGATGGCAGGGAGGGAGGGAGGGAGGGAGGGAGGGAGGGAGGGAGGGAGGGAGGGAGGGAGGGAGGGAGGGAGGGAGGGAGGGAGGGAGGGAGGGAGGGAGGGAGGGAGGGAGGGAGGGAGGGAGGGAGGGAGGGAGGGAGGGAGGGAGGGAGGGAGGGAGGGAGGGAGGGAGGGAGGGAGGGAGGGAGGGAGGGAGGGAGGGAGGGAGGGAGGGAGGGAGGGAGGGAGGGAGGGAGGGAGGGAGGGAGGGAGGGAGGGAGGGAGGGAGGGAGGGAGGGAGGGAGGGAGGGAGGGAGGGAGGGAGGGAGGGAGGGAGGGAGGGAGGGAGGGAGGGAGGGAGGGAGGGAGGGAGGGAGGGAGGGAGGGAGGGAGGGAGGGAGGGAGGGAGGGAGGGAGGGAGGGAGGGAGGGAGGGAGGGAGGGAGGGAGGGAGGGAGGGAGGGAGGGAGGGAGGGAGGGAGGGAGGGAGGGAGGGAGGGAGGGAGGGAGGGAGGGAGGGAGGGAGGGAGGGAGGGAGGGAGGGAGGGAGGGAGGGAGGGAGGGAGGGAGGGAGGGAGGGAGGGAGGGAGGGAGGGAGGGAGGGAGGGAGGGAGGGAGGGAGGGAGGGAGGGAGGGAGGGAGGGAGGGAGGGAGGGAGGGAGGGAGGGAGGGAGGGAGGGAGGGAGGGAGGGAGGGAGGGAGGGAGGGAGGGAAAAAAATTACGTCCCTCCTGAATGAAAATAAATCTCATGAGATTGTCTTGCTATGGTAACAAAACGGGTTACAGAAAGTTGGAGTAGCAGGAACCAAATAAAAAAACTCCCTGTGGGAAAAGAAGGTGCAATTACTTTCCATTTCTGCAAAGTAAAATGCTGTTACATAGATGAAGGATGGCCTATGTTGCTGTGAACCACAATTGGTTAAACAATACTAAGCTTCAATAGGGCTGTCATGGGCACAGACAGAGTAGTGCCACTCAAGGCTCTGGGGAACACAACACAATGTGGGTATTTTGTTGGTTTTGAGGACAGAATTTTGTTCTGTTAATACTTTTTAAGCTTTCCTAAATTCATCCTTATTTTTTCATTCCTACTTTATGATTTTGACCAGAAATTCCTCCTCTATGCAGAGATGTTTGTTAGACATTAATTTTTTAATCAGGGTGGTTTCCAACTGTAGACAATACATGCAGACATCAGTAGCAGTTTGAGAATTCCTTTCTGCTGAGTGCTGTGTCTTTGATTACATGACAATTTTTGGTTCAGGATTTCTGCTTTTAGAAGCTCACAAATTCAAAGTAATCAAAGTAGGTTGAAGAGAATTGGATGGGAAGGATAGAAGTAAAAGTAACTAGATGTGGATGAGAAATGCAGATGTCTCAGCAAGTCATGTACTCTTCATTGAAGCACTTAAATAGAATTTGTACTTTCATTATGGTATACATAGCCTTCTCAATGTGTTGTTACACACCCTTGCTCTTCCTCAGCTCTCATGATATTAGGCATCGTTCTGATTTTGACTCTGAAGGCATGTATCAGTATCTACTTGAACATGTGCAAGTTTTTACTCAAAATTTATCTAAACCTCAGCAATGAGTTATGCAGTGCAAGGCTGTTGCATGTTTGTAATATTATAGATTCCACCTTTTCCTGTGGGATACAGATTTTAAGAAAGATGACTCTACTGACTACCAGGTACATGCAATGGAAAAACTACAGCTTCAGAATTAGGTATTCAGCAAGTATTTTGTACTATAACATACACAACAATATTTTTCCTGCGAGACAGAGAGAACCTCATATAAGCGTGATGCAGTATATACCTAAATTTCGTTTCTTTTGCTTTTCTTGTAACTTAATTCAAGAAATTGTGAGGCCATATCCAGTTGACCTGAAAACCTCCCATTAGAGCACTTCAGTGGAAAACGTCTTCAGTGCCTGATACTGTATTATTGCATGCACATATTATAGTAGTGTTAGTATGTGTGTGTGTGTGTGTGTGTGTGTGTATACAACTGTATATAGCTGTCATTTAGAAATGACACTAGAATGCTGTTCTTATAATTTTGCCAGAATACACAAAGCTTCTGAATGGGCATGTAAACTACATCTGGTGTTCATACTGTGTCTTATAGAAGCTGGTATCAGTTCTATATACAGAACATGGCAACATGTTCTTAATAAAGCATAATTAAACATTCTTAATAAAGACCAAATTCTCTGGTCTGATTCCTCTACAGAACATGGTGTTACAGTCTGATTCCTTCACAGGCTTTACTACACTGAACATTACTCCAATAACAACTCAGATCTAGTGGATTTCCTCTGACTTGCAGTGGAGATGGGATTAATCTGATTCTGTTCAATATGTTCATCAAAACAAAGAGGAAAAAGGTTAACTTTTTCTATTTAAGTGAAAGCTTTTATAAGGAAAACTGCCATTGTTGTGCCTGTTCATTATGAGAGTTGACATAGCATTCATAACACAGACTCTTGACTAGCTACGGAACTGTGGGTTGTGACAAATATTTGGCCCTTCATCATAACACTATGAATTTAAATGGCATGGGTTTCCTATGCCTTGTCACCAAATAATTAGTCATATGCACAAAAAAAAAGAAATATGTAAAAAAAAGCCTGGGCAGAACAGCTGCAGTTATTTGGCTGAGCTGTGTGTTCTTTGCAGTACCCTAATTCCATCACTGCAATGGCACCACCTGTCAGAAAAATAACAATAAAGCCTTCATAACCTCTAATGATTGTACTCTTATGTAAGTTAATGGCTGATTCTGACTAGGTGCTCTAGCATTGCAGCTGCTAACAATGTCATGAACCACAGGTGCTCAGAACCGCTTGCCACTGAGCCATGAATCCTTATTTGCGGTGTTTGCTTTAACATGAAGTTATCAAGATTGTTTGCACACAAAGTTTTGACATAAACTCTTTTCTTTTTGTTGAAAATAAGTGCCTGTTTCGCAGCTTTAGCTTGTAACCTATCCACTGTGGCGTCTGTCTTGATTTTTATGCCCTGGACAATGCCAGTAATGTTGTTGGTTTTATGTAGTAAACTAGAATTATAACCCTTTTACAGCTTCCTACAGGTACTGCAGAAATTCCTAATCATGCCTCAGCAACAGAGATCAGCACTAAGCTTTGCAAAGAAGCAGAAGTAGTCACCAGACAAGCTACTTTCCATAACAGCTCTAAGTGGGAAGGAGGCAAGGTACAGCCAGACTGAATACAGTCTCTTTACACTTGTAACCATATGTACAGAGGAGCAACAATCTGGGACAATTAAAATACTTGCATGCTGTTTTCTGATTATAGTTTGAAGAGATCTGAAACCCTCATAAAACAAACTAGACACTGCTCTGCAATATGAAAATTTAGTGAGGTTAAACACAGCATTTGGGACTTTTCCAGGGTATACATAATGATGCTCTTTTAGTGTGTCTGGTTTAGAACCCAGATGTCAGCAGTGGATCACCTTTAAATCTGAACTCACACTTCATCTGGTCCCTGTGATGGTGATCTTTTCCCTTCTCTGATAATTTTTGAAAGCTTTCATCTAGCTGAAGAGATTATTTTGTTTGATTTATCTGTCTTTAAATTACACAGATGGCTTTCAGTTTTAAACAGAGTCTGGGTCCAGAGCTTACCAGAGATTCAGATGGCAGTAGGCAGGAGTGATATTTTCCCCAAGCACTAAAGGAAAGAAGACAATTCATATATAATGGGGTGATACAGACCCATACTACAATCTTTCAAGTGAACTACAGAAAAGCTGAATTATGTTAAATACAGCCAGACAGGTGCACATATTGCACTGCGACAGTGAGGTCCATTCTCACTAGAAATTTGTAAAACTCAATAAAATCTTTCTGATATTTCCCACAGGAGCTCCGTCCTGTGTTAAGTGGTGCACATGCCACAACCTAGTCCAGCATCATAGCAGAATAGAAAATAACGTGTGCACAGTAGCAATTTATTTCATTTTGGACAGACTTTCTTTACATTCAAACTGACTTTTGCAATTCTGGCTTTGCTTCTGTCAACAGCTTGTTTCTCCAATGAGTTAGGGAGTGGGAAGTTCATCCTCATGCAGATAACATTTGCTAGGGCTGTGCTGCAGCCACCACTTAACACTGCAGGGACTGAGTGATTTAAAGAAACGTGCTGACTCTGCTGAGATTTTCATTGAAGCAAGGGGAACCTTGTCCTTTAGTAGTTGTAATATTGGATAGGAAATGTCAAAACTAAATCAGTCAGTTTCTTGGTGCTTTAAGAGAGCTTAATTTAAGAGAAATTTCATTTTCCCTTGAAAAAAAATGGAAAATTCTCTACCTATCATTCATAGATGGATGATTTATTTTTTTCCAACTCTGTCAGTCAGAGGACCTTTGATACGAGTAGATTAATCAAAGACATTTTATCATCAATCACAGCTAAACTGTTTTAGAAGCATTTTTCCCTGTGTCCCCAAACAAAAGACATTGTATCATTGTAACAGAAAAGACAAAACTACAACTTCAAAAGCAGAGTACAAATTCAGCTGTGCGTGTTTCATTGAAAAGAGGGAAAAAATCAACTTGGTAAACAAATTATTGAATTTGTGTTCACCTATCTCATTTTTTGGTGTTAAACTATCGTTGGGTTTCAGAGATCATCATGGAGCTTTAATTAAATGTAATTTGAAATCTACAGTGCTGTGATGAAGGCCTGTTCAGGATGGACAGCCTTTTGGACAATGGATATAAAGGGAAACAGACTTGTGTTTTTTAATGAACTTCCTAATGAAATTAAGCATTCTGCCAGTGGGTAACACATTTTTCCCCAACCCTGACCCTCACAAATATACATGCAAAATTGCTTGAAGTTTAAAATAAAAATGTTTATTTCTGAAAACATCCTAGCCCAGTTTAGTGGCATGCACATATCAATATTTTGAATCTAGGTCTGTACTTTTACTGTCTCAACAGCAGCAGATTTGATGATGTAAATTTTTTCATTTCTACAGTCAACTCTCTGCTTAGGGTTGCAGTTTTGCATCATTCTACTCAGCTGTAGGACAGGATTTTTTACTTGTTCCTAAGTTGCAAACAAATCGAGGTAGATATTGTCTTGTTTTGTTTTGTTTTGTTTTGCTTTGTTTTATTTTGTTTTTATGTGCCAATGTAGCTGTTGCACAGTGAAGTCAGGATGTAAGCTTGGGGCTGCTGTGACGCTGCAATGGTAACATTCTTTTGGCTCTGTAGCATAGTGCTTTTACTGATTATTCCACTATATCACCCCATCAGTTTTCTAGCACTGTTTGCTTTTTTACACTGATCTACAGAAGAATTTTGAGACTGAAGAGCCAGCACTTGAAATAAGGTTCCAGCTTGGTGTCCTTTAGAGGTGAAAAGGTCTCTTAATGCTTTGCCACTTTGAGAACAAATGATTTGCAAATTGTACTTCAAAGTGTCACCTGTCTAGACATTGCCACTTGCTTTATAACTAGGAAGCTAGGAGAGGAATTCTGGCTTTGATGGAGTGCCTTTACTCCCACTGCATGCCATTAACCACATTTCTACATATCAGTAAAAACCCAAAGGATAGGACGTGCCTACTCATAAGTAGTTTTGGTACTTCAAAGTTACATAAGTCTTGCAGTGTGTCACGCAATTCTGAAATATTTCCACATAAACAATTGCCTCTACATATCCAGAAATTGCATGAAAATTTTATGAAGGTTTTTCTCCTACTTGGCCTCCCTGTATTCCTGTTCTAATTACATTGTTAAAAGGACAACAGATTAACTGAATTCTGTACATGTACATATGTCCAGGCTCTATGGAAAGAGCTCCTGCTCCTGAGTTTGATGGACTAGACTCTGACTGCCAGCATTTGATAGCACAGTGTATGGAGGTTCTGCACAGCATGTGGTTAAAATGAGCAAACTTCAGCTGCTTATGTCTGGTTATATGCCTTTTGTGCTTTGTTGCTAAACATTGTGAAAGATCTTTCTGCATAATTCTTTTTGTTTGTGGCCAGAGGAGAACAGGGACTATGTTCTTGTCAAGTTACTTTTATTGTCTCATCATTTATCACCAAGTATCCTTTCAGAGAGAGTCATTCACACCAGCCAGGCGCCTCTGGTTTTTTGCCTGCCTGTTGGATATGTTTCCAGTCTGCTTTGCTTAGTACATCCTTTCCTGCACAGTATAAACCCAGGAATGAGGAAAATTGTAGCAATGTCTTCAACATCCCTGATTCTTGTAATCTGCTACCTCAAGACTTGTGGACATACAATTCCCACAAGAAGGAAAGGCAACTGTTCAAATGTTTTACTGTCATTTTTGGAAGTCTATCTCCAAAAAAATGTTCATATTTTTTACCAGGCATACATGAGGTTGAAATTTCCAGTAGTTTCCGTGGTTTCAGCTTTAAAGGGCTAGTGCACAGAGGAATACTTTTTAGGAATCCTTTCCTTTTGGCTTCCAGTTTTAATGTGATTTAAAGATAAGATGGGCTAACAGGTGGGAGATGAGTAGTTCCTTTCTGGTCTACATACTTTGCTAGTGAAGGGAGTCATAGCCAAGGACAGAAAGTACTTCTAGAAAAAGAACAGAATTAATATTTTGGAATTAATATTTTGTATTGATAAGGTAGCTTCTTTGCTTGCATGGTAAATGGCCATCGACACCAAAATTGTTACAAACTATTGCATGACAATGAACAAAGGGAAAACATAGAATCATATGATTCATGGATGACATGGAGATCAGCAGTTCCAAGTTGATCCTCAGGATTTTGGACAGTGATGACAAATTTTGCTGATGATCATGCCACACAGAGAATATGTTAGGACTAAAAAAAAAAAGGGAGTTTGAACAACAAAAGTCTTGTTTTCTATTCTACTCAGACGATCTGAGTAACAATGCATCTCTTAATATTTAAGCAAACAATGACAATATATTAGCTATCCGAAAGCATAAAATATGGAATAGAGATCTATAAACTGCAGTTTCTACTAGTTGGTAAAGATAATTTGGAAATCAAATCAGAGAATCAGAGAATCAGAGAATGGTCTGGGTTGGAAAGAACCTTAAAGAATGTTTTGATCCAAGCCCCCTCCCATGGACAGGGACACCTTCCACTAGACCATTTTGCTCAGAGCTCCAGTCAGGCCTTCCAGGCAGGGAGCATCCATACCTTCCCTGGACAACCCATATGAGTGACTCACTACCCTCACAGTAAAGAATTTCTTCCTCACGTATCATCTAAGCCTTGCCTCTTCCAATTTAAAGCTATTACTTTTTGTCTAATCACTACATGTTCTTGAATATAGCCTCATTCCACATCTGTCTTGTAGGCTCACTTCATGTTTTGGAAAGCTGCAGTTAGTCACCCCAAAGCCTTCTCTTCTCAAGTCTAAACAATCAATTTTCTTACAGTTTTCTCATATGAGCAATGCTCTATCCTTCTTATCTTCTTGGTGTCCCTTCCCTGGACAAGCTCCAAGAGATCCATGTCCTTCCGCTGCTGGGACCCCAGCGACGGGTGCAGTGTTCCTGGTGTGGTCTTGCTAGAGCAGAGTAGAGGGGAAGAATCACCTCCCTCATGTAATTGTACCTCTAATGCTTATGTATAATAGGATCTACTTTGGAGGAGTATTAATTAAACTAATTAGTTAATGTTTGTGCACCCCAGTGTGAAGTGGTATGTGAACATACGTTATTGTTATTAACTTGCTTATTAAATTTGCTGTTCACACATATCTGGGACTATGAACTTTTCCATGTCAGTATTTCAACATTTTAGGAGCAAAATGACTGTGTTTTGGCTATGGACTGTGATTCACAATCCGGTATGGATGGCTACCTTTTTGTTTTCATATACAACAAGTTCTCTGGGGCTTCTTTTTGTTCATCCCACTCCCTCTTTCCTCTGCAACAGTTTTGATTTAGCTGTGAAACTGGAGGTTTGAGTCTTCAATTCATTACTATTCAGAAACTAGAAAGACAGTTTTTAAAGAAAAAATTTACAATGTGAGGAAAAATGGATTGATTCTCAGCATGAACATTAGGAAATAAAAATGTAGATTCTCTTTCAATATTTTGGGCACATACTTTACATTAACTTCTGGGCACCCATCCAAATGTGAAATTTTGTCATTACATTTAAGAGATACTTTGAAAGCATAACAAGATCCAGAGATATTCAATTACCTTTATGTGGAAGTGTTATATTCAGTACTCACTCAGTACCCCCGTCTATGTCATTGGAAGAAGACAAGTAGAGGAGGTAATACACTAAAACCAGAACACATAAAATAAAATGATTGTTGCAACTTTCACTCTTATTCAATGTAATATTGCAAATGGTTGTTATTGGTTAAAGGCAACGACACAAATCAACTACCTTAATGGGAAGAAATCAGGGAGCAACATGTTATAAAAATTTATATAATCATATGCCTTGAGATTGCAGGGGCCACAGCTAAACTCTGTAGAATATATCTTGTTTCTTCTTTTAAAACAGTAACCAGTAAACATAAGAGTCAGGAGCATTTTTTCCTCCTTATTCTACATATTCTAAAAATTTCTAAATACTAGAAATTTAAAATTATCTGTGTGACTTGGCTTGTTCTAGTTTTCTGATTTCTGATATGACATGGTAAGAATGAAGTTGTAATACATATGGCAATGAAATACTAACTTTCATGCAAATATCTCAAAGACGTTAATGAATTAGTAAGATGACACAATTTTCTGTGAAGTTCTTTGTAAATAGCCATTTTTCATACAGTTTATGTGAAACATATAAGGCTTACATGGCTTGTTCAACAACATAAATGTCCTCTCTGAGGAAGCTGGAGTAGATTTGAAAACCTTTTTCTGGTCTTCTCTTGCATGCTAACTACTACCTTTCCTATAGACAAACATAAATTAAAAATACAAAATAAAACCAAACAAAAAACTCCCAAAAAACCTCAAAGGCAAACAAACAAATGAAAAACTCCACAAACTGCCGCCCCTCCCCCCCCCAATCCCATTTAATGACTAATACTGATGACATTGGAAAAGTCACATCCTACAGTTTATTCAGTGGTTTTTATCAGTTAGACTGTGTGGTTTTTAAAGCAAAACTGTCTTTTTTTAAGAGCTATACATCCCCCCTGCCATCTATTTTTCTTATTACCTCTCCTTTCTCTCAGCTGTGAATCCTAACACTTTATGCCAAACGGTGAAAAGTAGCTGTCCTGCTGTTGCGGGCTTTGCTTTTAACTCTGCTGTGTCATTATATCTCAATAAGGCTATACGGAAAATAACTTGAAGTCACTTTGCGCATTGTGCTTAGTGCTTTGTCATTACTGAAGAAAATAACAATTTAGGCTATTTTCTTCATCTGTAAAAGCTATTTGCATTTATATTTTCCTTATCAATGTGTTTCTTGAATCATCTAAACTGATTTATACAGGTGTCTACAGAAATGACATCTTCATCTCAATGTGTTTGTGCAAAGTAGGCTCAATGCTAAACTTTATACAACTGATAAACTGCATTCTTGCTCAACTCAAATTTAATGAAGATGAGAAAGATAAATGCATAAAACCTTGAAGTCTTTCCTTCTGTATGATTTGACTAGCTGGTCTGGAAATTTTTCTTGGGATTTTCAGTCTGTTTTACTGTATTTGAGCAGAACCATTTGTTCTACACTTGTTTGGGGATTTTTTGTTTGAGTGGTTTTTTTTTTGTTTTGCAGCATGGCCTGTATTATATTTTGTTAATCAAACTTCTGTTGTCTTTTTCACTGTAGATATTGGTTGCTTATAATGAAAATGCTGGGCAGGGGATACTAAACTTGAAAACCTCTGTCAGCTTTGTTCAAAGTTAACTTATGTGGCATAAGGTTTTTAGTAGGTTTTTAGGTATTTAATTTTATTGTATGTGTTTGCTTTTATCAGTATACCCTGTCTGTGTGAATTGGTGAAATTGGACAGAAAAGTAAACAAAGTTATTCTGAGCCTTTCATTAGACATAAAAAAGTGTTTTATGACTCAAAGTCATTAAAAATTTCAGTTTTGGGAATGTCGGAGTAGAATAGTTGTTTCTTGAAATTTCCAGGTTTTGTTTTCAGGGAAAGTTGATATGTGTGTGATAGTCAGGAAGATAATTTTCTTTTCTTAAGGTATCAGGCATGGAATAAGACAAGAAAATGAACTTTGATTTGATACCTTTCGTATATCTGGATTTTAAAGTAGATGTCCCAAAATGGTCCACATCTTAGACTCTCAGAACTGAGTCGAGTGAACTCACCTTCAGCTTCTGCCTCTTTCTGCATTTTATGTGATCTTCTTGTCTTTGTAGAAATAGATATACAGCCCTCCTTGGTGTATTAGAGTTGGTTTGAAAAGTGGGAACTTCAGAAAAAATCATCTAGGGAAAGCATGTACCTTAGCTAGAGCTCTGATTGAAATCAGTAAAAAATTTTAATAATTCATCAGTTACTGAATTCCATCTGGTTGTTGGCCCATACTGAAGCAAAGCAAAACAGGGGTTATGTCTAATTGTGATGGTTCTTTGTAGTGACATAGTAATGTCATTTATTGCTCAGATGGCCTATTTTTTGCTATAATTAATTAGCAAAGTTAATCAATGTTAGTGATGACTTTATCATTGACAATAACTCACTGTTTATTTTAGGGGTAATTAGTGCTAACCTTATTAGCACTAATTAGAGAAAAGGCTAATAATTGGCAGTTAATAATTTTCAGGCTCTTCAGTAGATCTAACAGCACAGTAACCTAGCAGAAGTTGATCATGCAAGGGCAATAGGGTCAAAACAAGTTAGAGAGAAACTGTAACTGGTTGATGAGCTCAGAGGGGTGCAATGACGCTGGCCGCTGTCTTCCACCCGTCTGGCTAGCTGTCGCCTCGGGACAGCGGTCAGTACGCGCCAGGTGAGGTCTCTCCCAGCTCCCTGCGACAGGGGCTTGGGTAGAGATATCCCAGGGGAAGAGCGTCGAGGAATGAGGCCGATTCAGGAGGGCAGAGGGAAAGATCAGGCAGCAGGCAGGAATGAGGTAGAAAGGTTTTAATCCAAGTGGGGGAGCCCACTGACTGACACCAGACAGTGGTGTGTCCCATCTTAAATACAGATCCGTGCAACCAATCAGGGAACAGCATGGGAGGTGACAAGGCGGAGACACGAACACAGGAAAATCCAATCACAGTCGGAAGGGGGTGAGGTCTAACAGTTCGGGCCAATGGGGAGGGCTGAATTGGGAAAACAGACAGGGAAGGTTCTAGAAGAATGGGAGGAGGAAGGGAGATTGGCATCTCTCGTGAGGGGAGAGGGCTGACCCAGGGATTTGAAGGACAGGGCTCAAATGGGGAAAAACAACTCCATAAGAGGGTAAAAACACACCCAATGGGGTGGGGTTCGGGAGATTGACGGGTAACTGTCTGGGCAAAAGGCGGGAAACTGAGGGAGAAGAAGGGTACACAAAATGGAGGAGCTAAAAGGTATGGGGCAACCAATCAAACACTACAACAGTGCAAAAAGATCAGTCCACCAGCACACATTGGTAAAATACAGAAAATATTTAACTTGTAATTAAATTTTGAATTGAGTTAAAGGTACTTGAACCAAATCCTTGAATTGGTGGAAAATATAGATTAATGAGTAAAGTTAGTATTTCCAGGTCTCTAAGACATTATTTGGGTGAGATGATATAACTTTATTTCCACCGAAATATACAAGTAGTTAATACATAGAGATACAGAAAAGCTAGACTGATGGGACTAATATCCCAAGCCATTTAGCCTCACCAAGACTTTCCCTTGACTGTGGTATACTTGGAGGGACCACTGCATAATAAAAGGGCTTCATTTGTGTTTGGGGCTTTCTGGATTGCTAAGGAGGTTACAATGTTCAAGTGGGTAAGATCCTGTAGCTCCTGCAAGCCATTTATCTGTGATGTATCCAGACTCAGGGATCCCAAAGAGGCTGAACAAATAGGCACATGGAGTGGGCAGCCTAAGAACAAGTGGAATATGTTATCGAGAAATAAAAACTGGGTCATGTGCTTAGACACTTCCTACCTGTTGCTGAATTAATTGTTCCCTTCAGTACCTGTGCATGGTGCGGAATAGACTCAGTCCTGTAGAGGTTTAGATGCAGTACCTGGGAAGTTAACGGGCTGTTTCCAAGGTAGAAAGCAGTCCTTAATAGTTCTTCCATTAGTTTGACATTCCCCTCCAGTAATTCTGATCCTTGTCTCTGTAGTGCAAACTAGTGATGACTCCAATGCAGGTGATGTCGTGGGAGTACAGAGAGGAGTTCCAGACACATAAGACCTGCATTTTTGAGTATTTGCTTTTGCAACCAAGATTCCATAATCAGGAACATTTTTTGAACATATTATGGGAAACATTGTAGGTGTGCTGTCCCAGTGTTTTCTGAAGAAATCAGAATGATCTTATTAAAACACTTCTGATGGCCAGAACATATAGCTTAAACTGTGTGTCATATTTCAATGGTCAGGGTAGTTGGGAATGATGCTTGAGGACTAGAAGAGAGCAAATGTCTCTCCCATCTTGGAAGAGGTAAGAAGGGTGCAGGTAATTACAGATCAGTTTACCTTACCTTGATGATTGGGAAGATGATGGAATAAATAATCTGGGAAAATTTTATGGGCACATGATAGAAAATAAGGTAATGAGTTATGACTAGTCAGTAGTTAGCATGCATTCATAGAGGGGAAGTCTTGCTTGGCCAAGTCTATAATCCTGTGACCTGTTAGATGAGGAATATTCACTGTAATTTGCATGACAAGCAACGTAAAAACCCAAACCCACCTAACTAATTTTAAAGCCCCATAGTTACTATTGATCCCTGCAGCAAACCTTTGGCATAAATTATGTCTGCAAACACAGGGTATTGTCTTAGCTGCAGCTATTGGTCAGAAATGCTTCACTACAAACAGTGGAACTGCAAGAGCAGAAACTTTTGAGTAACTTCTTTTGAGAAGTTCCTGGTTTATACCAACTATTTGCTTTGTAAAGCAGTTCCAGCACTTACTTTGTTTCCATTCATTTTGTGTTTT
Organism: Leptocoma aspasia; assembly: GCA_013399835.1. Classification (NCBI taxonomy): domain Eukaryota; kingdom Metazoa; phylum Chordata; class Aves; order Passeriformes; family Nectariniidae; genus Leptocoma; species Leptocoma aspasia. The sequence continues at coordinate 368,678 of VXAX01000294.1, forward strand.
GCAAGAGAGCAAAAATGCATCCCACTGCAGTTATTTCATATAGGTCTATACTAAATTGAAAACAAACCACCGGGAAATTCCAAATCAGAGCTACAATTTAATAGGAATATTTAAATAAAGGCAGAAAAGACTGGCTTAAACTGACAGAGTCAGGATAGAACCTGGACCCTGTTGGTCAGGCTGGTGGTACAGTTCAATTAAATGGTGGCTGCAGACCTCTTGAAATGATAGATGTGGTTCTGTCAAAGCGGTGATCCTGTAGATGAATCTGGTCTTCCTCAGAAGGCCCAGTGGTGGTCATGTAGCTCTTGTCCTCTGGGAATCCAGTAGGTGAGGCTGCTCCTGGTGTTCCAAACCTCAGATTATATCCAGGTAGGAATACTTGGTTCCTGCCCCTGGGCAGAGCATCTCACAATGGGATGATGTAATTTTATCAGTCATGCAGTGCGACCTTGACGGCCCACTAACAGAAGATATCCCTCAGAGAGAGCTATCAGGGATGAGTCATGGAAGAGCTAAAGAACACTGCCCCACCTGGTCTGAAACTCCATTGCATTTTAATTTTCTAACAATATGTGTGCACTCCTATGGAAGAAATTTACAAATGGGTAGTTAAAGAATCCCACAATGATCAAGATGATTTATGTAGGTTCATAATCCTATGAGGATGATGTACATTTCCTCTTGTTTAGAGAGATGATGGGAAAAGTGACTCTCTGTCCTGCAGGCCTACAGCTTTCTGGTGCAGTCCATGGTCAGGCAAAGTAAATTTGGATTGGAACTACCTCAAACAGAGATGCAATCCCATAGTCAGTGTAACTGACTAGTCATCCTGAATGAATAATATGTTTTGTAATCCTCAGTGTTTCCTGTCAATATTCTCTGAATGTGTTCTGGGAGTCATATTTAGTTGCAGAAGCAAGCTATCACAGTGACAGTTAGCTAGGCCAAAGTCTCTCACCTGTTTTCTGGAGGCTGATGACAATATTGTGGGTTTGCCTACAGAAAGCAGAGAAACTTTTCTGCTACATCTAATTAGTTGTTAGAAAAGCTAATAAATGTAACTGCTTCAAGTGGTGGTATTCAGAGCATGTAAAGAAATTCAGAGCTTTATTTACAAATAAGCCCTACGAGAAGGACAGTGGAAGAGAAATGCAGGACAAATTTCTTTTTTTTTTTTTTTTTTGGTACTGTCTTTTTTGCAGCCAAATATAAAATTGTCATGTAAGAATAGAAAGAAAGTAAAATTAAGGTCTTTTCCTGTAACACAGAGGATACGTGGTGGCCCACACCATTTTGATAAACTACACAAATTCAGGCCTTCATGGTTTACAAGTAATTTAGTGCATCTTTGCCTGAAAGAAAAACTTTGCAAGACTTATTGAGCAGTAATTGACATCCCAATTAATGCATAGTTCAGAGAGGATTAAAGATATGCCAAGATGTGCCTTTATGTGCCAAGGTCTTTCTTGAGGAAAGGCAAGTTTGATACTGTTCTTGTCAATGCACAAAAGCGAAATATTATTTAAATTCTAAGATATCTTTGTGAAATGTGTCCATTCTGTAGATGATGGGTGCTGGTAGATATCATGGTGATAGATATCCTGATTTGCCTTGTTGAGAATTTTAGTCATTGCCCTTTACAACCTTTTTCAGATGATACTTGAATTTGAGCAAAAAATAAAGGCAATCATAATTTTTTTTTCTCTTGAGAGTCACTCTAGAAATTTGTAGACTAGAGCAATGTTTCAGTGGTGACATTTGGTGCTGGGGAGCTGCTCCTTGCACACGCATGCTTAAAGAATTAACATACATCCAGATTTTTACTGTTAGAAACGTCTAGACTGGGGGGTTTTTGCTTCAAAACAAGCTTGTCTCTGTGCTGAATTCAGACCTGTAACTTAAATTCTCAGAATAATATGCAGAGGGAACATTGATATAGTTCTGTAAAGCTTATGCTGGCCTGATGATTAAACGTGGATTTTGCGTTCTACAAGCAGAATGATTCTAGTAGTTATTTTCTTGAGAGCAGAGAACGGAGCTCTGTTACTTTTAATTTCCAATTTATAGTCCAAAATTTTGCTAGCATTGCTGCATGTCCTTCTGAGATATTTTGTAGATGATGCACAAATATGACATTTCTACTGTATTCCTGGTAAGTACATACCATGAGAACATCTGTGCTTTGCTGCAACAGGAAAACTTGAAAAAAGAGGACTCAGTAAATGCTGGATATGTATTAGGGGTTTTTACGGCAAAAGGAGACTACCCAACATCTTGATAAGGTAAGGGCTTGCTTCTGATTTCTGCAGCATGGCTGAGTTCCTGGAAAGAGAATAGACAACTTTCACTTTTGTTTAAGCGATGTGGCTCTGCTATAGCTTGCTGAATAATCCTGGGTAATGCACGATTTATTCACCATTTGGAGGCTGCTGGGGTCTTGAAACCTGTTTAATAGGCATCTCAAAGCAGCAGCTCTCCCATAATAATATTACTGTAATACAGCTGCAATACAGCAGAGTGCTTTTGCTATAATGATGTATTATGGAAAATGTGGTGCAGGCCTGAAAATCACCAAGGGAGCTCATAAAAATGTTATTTAACCTTTTGTTAATTCAAAGGCTCCAATATTTTCTAATTTATTTATTATGTGAGGAAAGCAGCTGAAGTCAGTTACACCATGGATTGTAAGATCTGTATATGAGCTTCAGCTCTGCTTTAAATTATGGATATTGAAAGGCCGAGATGTAAGCTTTTAACCCTGCTCCTAAAAGCTGACAGGGTATAGCGTAATTTGTATTAGTGCCAGGTATTGGAGTTCAAATTAAAAGATAAAAATAATTTGAAGCTATGGTCAATCACACTGCAGTCTATTTTGAAACCATGGGTCTAAGTCTTTGGTCTTTCATTAGCAAATTTCAGAGTAGTCTATTGGAGTTTTTGCATAAATAATTATGACTGTTCTTTTCAAAGCATTTTAAAAAATTCTTTTCAAAAGATGCATGTTTTAATGGGAAATTACATTAAGGACAAGCTGCAGTAACAAGCATGAGCTATGTGAATCTGTCAAAGTCAGTTCACTCTGATATTCTAGAGAACATGAGGATCAGATTTAGTGGCTGAAGAGCAGTTCCTTGGGCAAGGGCTCTCCAAGGTGCAGAGAAGCACAGTAAATAGCCTTTTGCATAAGAAATCATGCAGTATTCAAGTTGCAGTATTCAAGAGATCAGGAAATCTTTGAGTGATGTGGAATTTCAGTACCTGGCCCATCACTATCAGGTATTATTAGCTGCTGCAGAACACTGAAATGCAAGCCCACTTATAAGCTGTGTGTGATCTATAGTCCAGAAGGGAAAGTTTCATGCTGGTCAAAGTATAGTAGCAGACTTACTTACAGTAAAGTGAGTGAAATCAACACAGTTGTTTTGCTGGTTTGTTTTTATGTTTCATGGAGTACAGGGTTCTTGTTTTGGCTGTAATTCAACCTTATGCAAGTAAGTGTTTAAGTTGCACAGGTTAGTTACCAGACTGACAATTGAAATCTTTTATGCAAAAGTAAAACTCACACACGTTTCCATCCTTGCTGTGAATGTGTAAGAGACTTAAAGATCACACATGCCTTAAACACTGCTAAGATCACCAAAGGAGTTGCACAAGTACAATGGCAAACTGTACAAAGAAACAACTTGGGCTACTTCAAGGTAAGAGATTCCCTGCTCAGATAGCTGGAGGAATCAGGCATAGGATCTCCAAGGGAAAACTGAGGTGGCAGATTCTGCTGAATCATGTGAATGCTGATAACTGATGGGGTATATATGCATCCTGTGCATAGGTATGCATTTTTGTAAGCCCAGATACCATGCAAACACATGGTATTTCTGCAGACAAAATACTTCAGAAGAGTTTTTCAGAATATTTGGTGGTGTTTTGAAATCCAAGAGCTGTATATTTATTATTGGGAGGATATGAATTATCATTTCTTGCTTGCTGTCAGTGTACCAAAGTAAATCTAACATTTTTTTTGTCATGTCTAAGAGTCAGCTCTATGGTAGATATTCATCTCCATCCTTTTTACCCCAGTCACCTGAAGTGGGAAGTATGTTGGCATACATCACAGATCCGTCCCTCCTCACACTGCCGGATTTCGTTCCTGCAGAAACTGTGATGAAGACCAGGAATACTGGCTATGTATAACTCATTCTAGCATGGGATGTTCATGTCTGGTCTCAGAGATGGGAATTGCAAAGTGCCCTCAGGTATCACGGTTTAGATGAAGCCTTTGCTTATCAAATTAAAGGATGCTGTGCACCTAGCAGTTGTACAGAGATAGCTGTGTTGCACTAAAAATAGTAATAAGTAAATCCATTTTCCTTGGAACCATTGCCCCTGGCAATTAGTGTAATTAATTGGGAATTATTTAATACATTATATTTGACCTCATAAATTGGCAGTTAGTAAGAGACAGATTCTGACACCTCCAGCATGCCAGTTAGAGGATATAGTCAAAACAGGACTGCTCTCTTTATGTAGGCTTCTATGAAAGCAGCAGCTAATATCTCAGCAAGGGTAGATTCCAGCAGGCTCTTAGGATTTTCACATGGCTGGCATGCTGTGCACAAAAGGAGCATGACTAGCTGGGTCATGGCTTTATACAACATCGACGTCCATTTCAGAGCCAGTACTGAGGCTAGGATAAGAAAGCTTTTATTCCCTCCGTTCCTCAGAAAACATTCTGCCTACTTGTGTTGATTGTAGCCAGAATTCTGCTGGAAAAACTCCCTGGGGTAAAGTGTCACTCTGAACCCCTCTGCAGTTCCCATACAGACCTGAGAGTTTGGGGTAATTAGAGCCCTGCATCTGGAAAGTATATTCAGTGATACAAGTATTACACCTTGCAGACTTCTGAGCTGCAGCACAGATGCTTCTCGGTTTCTGTTTCTATTCATACCCTAAAAATACCTATCTCTGTATATTGGAAGTGGTGGATACCAATCTTTCTTGGCTCAGCTGTTTCATCTTTCCAGACAAAAAGCAATCACCCAATTATACACACTCATAAATTAACTTGACAGTCCACATACTAGAATTGTCATGCCTTCCTGAGCCATTTAAATTTTTCATGAGCTCTGAGTCCCTGCAAATAGGGGCCAGAAAGGAACATTACCAGCCCCTATGGAAATTGTTTCTTCTTTATTTTTCTGACTTACTGGCAATGAGTTCAGAAAGGTGATGGTTACAAGCTTCTCTTTCTCACTGGAGGCATGCTAGGACTCTCACTGGGGTTTATGCTAAAGAGGCCTCCTGTGTTCTCTCATATAAACATAATCTTGGTAAGACAGTTGGGATTGCTGGATCATTCATCATGTTCACAAAAAAAAAGCTGGATATACAGGCTTGAAGGCTGCTGAAGTTTAAATCTAAAAATAGGAGGGATATTTCTCAAACCTTCTTTCCCAGAGCATCCTTGCTCCCTGGCATCTAAAGTACGAAAAGAAAAATATTTGGGTAAATTAGGACTATTCATTACTCCCACAAATAAAAAGTGTAATCTTAAGGGTCTACCAAAATAGTGCAAGGAAATGCAGGACAATTAACATCTTATCCAACTTGTGTTGCCTGATTCTAGTCTCCTCCAAACACCATCATCATCCTCTGGAAACAGAAAATAGTTTCAGGAATATCAAAGTAACAGTATATGTCTTCAGTTCTTGCTCTCATTGATATGCACTATTAGTTCCCATTTTCCTCTGCTTTTACTTATGTATCTGGAAATTCTCCCTTTTAGAAGCTTTTAATTAGGGACCTATTTGTACAACTTATTTCTGAAAAGCTGAACAGATGGAGAGTCCAGTATGTCATTTTAGCTCTGATTCCAGTGGACATATAGGTGGGCTAAGTTATATTTTGCTAATTTCAGATACTGTCATTCTCTTATTTGTCATGACATTACAGCTGTCTTACTAGAGGACATATAGGAGATATATGTGTTGAAGAAATCAGATATAGAAAATCCTCTTAGTGTTTTTGTGAATGGACTATTTAATAGCCTGTATTTAACCAGTTGTCGACAGTCCCCTTTGCAGTTTTCCTACTGCAGTTTCCCAGTCAGTGCAACCATTTCATTGATGGTGCTTAATTCACTGTGGTGTGAAGGGTAATATGCACCAGTGCAGGTTTACTCAAGGCTGAAGCCAGGACAAGTCCTGAGGGGCTGGAAACACCTAGGTGTTAACCCCAGGAAACTCCTCCGTGTAGCATGCTCTCATAGCACTGTTTCAGTCCATGGAGCTAAACCAACACTCTGCTCTGCAAGACACCAAATATCAGCATCGCGTTTGGATTCACAGAGGCAGCTCACAGGCTAGTGGCATGGCTTGTTCATCCATGTATGCTGTGTGTAGTAACATCTGTTGCTTTCCCTTATATGATACAAGAACAACAATTACTCCTTCACACTGCAGAATGATCAGATCTGGGTTTTTTCTCGGCATCATATCTACACTTTAAAATATGTGGGCTTTTTTCCCCCTTATTGTCTAAAAATGTTGTTCAAAACACACAACCCTCTGCAGTTCGTACCATAGAGCATTTCTGACTTTTTATATGAGTTTGGTTTTTTTACATTGTCATAGAGAGAAACAGCTATTGCTTGGTGTGAAGTTGCTGAATTAACAGACATGGTTAACAAAAGGGAGAGAGAAGTACAGCTGAAGAAAGTTGTGATTGTCTGACATATTTAGAAAAATTCTTGATAAATAATCCTTTCAATTAGCCAAGGTTTGAATTGTGGTGTTAAAAAATAATGCAATATCTGTTATTTTTTTCTTGAAAGAGTGCCCTATAAGAAATTCTTGCTACTTTTCTCTGTCTTTGTCCCTGTGTTAACCTTTTAAGACAATTAACAGGAATGGCACAATGCAGTGGCTGGTTTCAGTTCTATTTTGAAAATCTCCTGTCTAAATTAATTCTGAGGAATGGTAAAATAATAACTTGAAAGAATTTTGGCACCATATATATGAAGATGAGATATTTGATTTCATGATAAAGCTTGGGGCTTCATAAATTGGAAGTCTGTAGTCTATACACGTTGACATTTATAGCCAAGCCTTTTTGAATATCTGTTGCCTCAAGCCCTGACCAGGCTTTCTGAGAAAAGAGGCAAAACTGCTGTTCCTTCATAGTAGCAAATTCTGGAAATCAAACAACAGTTAGAGACAAGCAGAAACTGAGAGAGAGAGAGAGAGAGCGAGAGATAGATAGATAGATAGATAGATAGATAGATAGATAGATAGATAGATAGATAGATAGATAGAGAAAGAGATAGAGCATGCAATTAGAGCAGTTGCTAAGAAAATAACACACCATCTTTCCTTGCTTCCTGGGAGGTACATAGGCTGCTGCACAATTGTCACAATTAGAGCTGTAGAATTGACAACTTGGTTTGAAAGCTATTATAAGTGCCATTTTGACTTCATTTAAAAACAACAACTTGACTTGTATTGCTTGCTTCATATCAATGGTAGCTCTAAATCATAATGATCAAAAACTAGTTTTCTCTTTCAACCACTGTGCCCTTAATTTGCCTTGGAGCTTGCTTTCAGATTGCAGTTCCTCCATCATCAGCTGACTCTTAAAATGGCACATGTCCCAGTGAACTGAAAGTGAGGGAGCACATCTGCTAGGGATTTTCAGAGCTACAGCCCCAATATTGCAGGAAGCTGAGCCAGTCAGTAAACAATTGAAAATGCTTCCTAAGAGGCATTCTTAGTTCTGTGGTTTTAGCAAAAAAAAGTGATGGATGTGATCCCATAAACTTGTGGGAATGCTGTTGTTAATACAGCATTCACAATGTACTGACACTCTCATCCTGGCACAGAGAAGAGCCAAAATTTCTTCCAGGTTAGGAAACTAGGTCAAAAATGTAATGAAACATGATTTCATTCATTAATAATTTGCTACAGGGAGAATTCAGTAAAAATGCTACAACATAGTTTGCAAAACACAGCAAACAGCATCACATTTTGAATGTTTCTTTTTATTTGTAGTATTTAAAATATACAATTATCTGTTTATTTGCTAATATGATCAAGATGGGTAAGTGTATTTAGTGCAATCGTCTCTCTATACAGTGCTACTACTGGGAGTCGAAGCCACATACCAGAAGAAAGGTTGCAAGCAGGATCTGAAATATTTTTGTTAGCAACCTAAGTGATGCCTGAGGTGAATCTGTGGTGTTAAAGCAATGATAATTGGCTCCTCCTGGCTTTCCCCACTAAAAGAAATTGAAATTCAATTGACTTTCAGAGGAAATAGTTGTGGAGCAGCAATTGTCATTGCTGTGACATTGTGTATTTCTGCGTCAGGCAATTTTCAGAAGCCAAGAGAAAGTGTTGTTGTAAATTAGAATATGATCTAAGAATGCACTTCATGGAGGCAGGACAGCACATGTGATGAATTTCATATGCTCAGTAGCAGGCTTATGGTGTTGTGCAGGCTGTGTGTACTGCACAAAGGACACAGGCGTATACGGCTCTGCCAGCTGCAGTGATACTTGGATAACTTCCTTTTTCTGCAGCATAATAACAGTATCTTCAGCAGTAAATCAGAGGCTGAGGTGTTTATTGTGTGAAAAGATAGATATATAAAAGGTATCTGGAGATTTTAGGGGTACATTTTCTGGGCTGATTTTACATGATAGAGAGCTCATTAGCTCAAAACAGATTATGCAACACTCTCCTTAATCAAGCCATTTCACCTGTTAGATATTCGCAGTGTTACAAAACTTTTCTTTGTCTCTAGTCTAAATACTTGCAAAATATGCCTAGTTCATTCCCGGAAGATACAACAAAGAAGTTACTCTCTTATTTCTGGCTGAACATTCTTCAAATATAATTTTACTATTTATAGCTTTTTTTTGTCCCTTCAGTCTGCTCTTCTGTAAAGATCTCAGGGAGTTAAATATTTATCCATTTCATAGATTTATTTTTTTCTCCAACAGCTCAGTAGTTTTATTGACTCAGAATACCTGAAACTGTCAGGGCCCAGATTTGATACGAATAATATAGACCAGAATGGGAATACTCAGGTATTCAGTTGCCTTTCTGATAATATTCCTTTCTCTATTTCCTTTTATGTTGAAAGTGTTTTCCTTAGAAGTGACATCATGAGGTTGTTTTCTGCTGTATCTTTTTCTACAGACCTACTTGCCCATGCCCTCATCTCCCACCCTCCTTCCATATGTATTAGTCCTCACTACAATATAACATGTATTAGTCCTCACTACAATATAACATATTTAGCACATTTCCTTGTTGAATTAAGTATTTTTATTCAAAGTGTCTCTCGAGTTTCTAAACTCAGCTTTGTCCTCCAGTATGTGTGAACTCACACCACCCTGACAAATTTCATGTTCAGTTTTTCATGATCAATGAATAAAGCAACAGTTTTTTGCACAGAGTGTGTGGTAGAAGTACTCTTATTTACTCAGCCCTTGCTGATACCACTTATAACAACTGTATGTGGCTTTCAACAGGGCCAGCTTTTTCGTCGTTTTGTACAGGCCGTGTTTCCCTAGCTTGCTTGGAAGCATCTTAAAAATGCCAGAAGCTGACCTAAAGCTAAGATATGTGTGCATATTCACACACTTCTCTATTTATACTATATGTTGCTATGTCACAGGAAGAAATTAATAAGTTTGATCCTACATGTTCTTCATTAATTAATTTCCTGCTACTTAATTATTATTTAATTATTTTATAAGTGCTTAATTCCTTTCAGTGTTTTCTGTCAGTAAAAGTTAAGTAGATCATCTATGGCTTCCTGACCCCTCTTCCTGTATCTTTAAGGACAGAGAAAACAACCATGATAACTCAGGTCTGCTGGACTATCTCTTATTTCCAAGACAAAGAAAAGGGAGCTGCCATCCTGCATTGCCAGTCAGTTCTCTGTAGTTTATCTTTTCTGCACTATTCGAAGACTGGCTTAGGCTGATAATTTGTCTCCTTCCTATCACAATCTGCAGATGTTTTACAGAACATGAAAGTTAAAAAAGATACCAAACCTCTGCCTTTCAATGTCATGTTGGTAAATCTCCTTCTTCAGCAAGAAGCAAACTCTTTGGTCTACTTAGTGTTAGTAGACTTGAGAAATGGAGGGTTTGGGCATTTTTGGCACTGTTCAAATTCCTCTGGGAGATCTGTGCCCTGGGTGCTGTCCTTACTAACAGTATATTGTAGCTTTATTTTTCTGAACTTCGGGGAAAATGATCTTGGAGTATGGTAGCACATGTATCTTCACTCTAGAAATATCCTCCTGGTATTAAATAATGAATGGTTTATTTAAATTACTATAATACACCATGGATGTAATGCAGTTAATTTTGTTTGCCTCATGGTGACAAGTGACATCCTTTGGTCTGCTACAAGAGGGCTTTGTGCCTCTCTTTCTACAGCCAGGGAGTCCAGGTGCTTATAACGCTCCAGGAAATTTTGCCTGTCCTGAGCTGACAATTTTTCTAGTGTCTGGGAATGCCACCTTCCTTATTCAATGAAGCCAGGACAACTGAAATCAGACTGAGGTGAACTTAATGGAGGACTCTTAATTCTGTAGTGTGCTTTAGTCCCAGTAATATGGTGCAGCTTCCCTTACAAGATAATTTCATTCATCATAGCAGCTGAAAATATCTGGATATTCCTGTGAATATCCAAACACTTAGCCATGTTCAACCAGTACATAGATAGGAACAACAGCAGTGGAGGCATCAGCATCTTTAATGAGGGAGCTAGTTTTGCTACTTACTCAACTTTTGGTCTGTTATTTCTATGTATAGAAGGAAGGAAAATCCTATTCGTGCTCAAATTGTAATGAACAGGACATTAGCTAAAGGGTAGTCTTTATGTGTTCAACTCAAGCTGGGGAAGGTTTCTCTCAAACTTGAAGAGAAATGGAATATCACATCTATTACACAGTTTTACTCCATGTGGGAAAAAAGGCGTTTTCAAGTGAAGCTTTTAGGAACTTTTTTCAACTATTTTTTTCATATTTTTCCTATGTTTCACATAAGAATTCTGTGAATGAGCTGTTCAGTTTGTTTCTGCCCTTGGGAAGATGCAGCTACAAAAGGCACAGCTTCATTACAAGAAAAATGTTTTCTTCTCTGAAACAGGGTTCTTCAGGCAGGAAGCAGAGGATGTCTTCAGGAACTCATTTTTTGTAATGCTTTTTACCATTGTATCTCTTAAATTCTGGCATTATTTATGTCTTTGGATACAAACTTAGAAGCTCATGATTTTGGTAATTTATTTTGGCAAACTTAAGGGGAAATGCAAGGCCTGTAGAATAGCATACAGGCCTTGCAGCTTCTTCAGTGTTTTTTCTCTTTTCCTTATTCTTCCTGGAGGATTTTAAATCAATGAGAGGGCTTTATTTCCTACCAATAAGAAGGGTAAGTATGAACTTTGATAGAAGCACATTGTAGAGATTTTTTTTCTCCCATCCTTAAGCTCATAAACAGGCTCACAACATAAACTTGCATTTCTGTACAGTTCAGGGTCAACCTTCAATCACCTTGTTCTTTGGAATGAGCTTGAAGTGTTCTATATTTTATGTTGAGCTTGTGCTTTTGTCTGCTGCTGACAAATGGCTTGTTAAAATATTGTTTCTGAAGTACAATTTGCATTTATGTGAACCAGGGATTAAGCACTGTGTGTAGATTAGGAATAATTTATATCTGATTAATAATAGATGAGGTTTTTTTCCTACTGGCTCAATTTTTTTTTTTTTTGCGTGAGAACAGCAGAATATTCCCTGGTGATGACAAAAGAGAGCATTTCTTAAGTGCAAATAACATGAAAACATTTAAATTGGAAGAAGCAAATTTTGTTTAGCTATACATTTACTGACCAGTAGATTAGTTCTGACCGTGAATGCACCCTGTTTTTTAGACTTGAACATTGCTCGGTGTTTAGTTAATTTAAATGGATAAGCTTCCAAGCCTATGCAAAAGAGCTTACCTTAGCAAAAGCACATTGGTATAATAAACATACAGCAATATGTAATTATAGAAATTTTATTTAAACATGTTAATAATTATCTGATACATTTTAATGACAATCTTACATTTTCAAAAAAAATTTGATTCATCCATAACTTTAACACTGCATGCAAAAAGGCAGAACTATACAATAAAAGGATTATTAGTTAATTTTGGTGTCTAAGCATTTAATTACACTTTTCTTCATTTATTGATTGATTTGTAGCTGTAGGCAGAAACAGTCCTTTCTGTTGTGGATGGTTAATTTATGTTGGTGATCTTTATTGGGTGGGCTGACAGAGTGCTTTGCTGTAAATAATTTCAATAATTTTAATGGTAACTTTGCAATCAGGGAGAAGCCAAGAACAAATCCTTTGATGACATAGATTTTCTTTGAAATAAATGTTCTTTCTCCCCTTCATTAAAGAAGAAATGGATTATGAAGTGAATTAATGAAGAAAATGTCCTTACTGACTAAGTCTGCTTTTCTGAAAAGACCCACTATTTAAATGAGTTTTTAAACCTACGTCACTTCTGCCCACCAGTAGCATGTGTGTAGATACTCCCTTTATCTTCATAAACCCATCTTTCCCCATAAATGTGCTTTTCAGTGTCCAGGTAGTGTGAATTGCTTATGAGTATCAGAGGTAAAATCCAGTGCCTACTAATCTCAAGGAAGTAATCCCCTTGGCTTGAGCAGTCAAGGAACTGTCGCCACATAGGATTTTATCTTGGCCGCACAGTGCAAAGGCAATGAGAACTGAGCACATAAAGCCCAAGCAGTTCACTGCTGTAACAAATCAAGTGTTTGTTGCACTAAAGAGCATCCACATATGATGCTGCTGAAGGAGGGAGTGCCATGAGAAAGGAAAAGATGTGTGTCTTCTCTTTCTGTATCTACAAATCTGAGCTGATCCAGGAAGATGAGGGTCCTAAAATGAGGACAGTGTCTATACTTTGACAAGTCAATTGTAGAAGCTTCAAATGTAGGCTTCTACCAGCCAAACTGTATGGCAGATGTGTTTTTCAGAGTCCTGTATGCATTAAAAAAAAATTACCATATTGAAAGACTAGCATTTTTGTCAAACAACAAATTCCTGCACATTTCGAGTCTCAGTTGTCCACTTAAATTACACTTTTTTTTCCCCTACTGGCATTCCTGTCAGTTTTACAAAATTTACAAAGGAACATATTTTCTGACATAACAAGTCATTAATACTTTGTGCTTCAATACTTCAATGTTTCAATGGCTGTTTCCTGGGCAGCTGGTTTAGTTATCTGTAGCAATCTGAAGTGCTGTGTATGGTTGAGAACATAAGATGGTTTTCTGTTACCATGAAAAAGAGCTGCTTGTTGCATTATAGATGCTTTTTAGTGCATTATCTGCACAAAGACTTACCCATGGAAAACTGGATTTTAACATTACCGACCTTCAAGTGATCTTTCTTGTCTGCCATGAAAGATTTTCTTGCAGGACAAATAGAAATTAAGGAATATATATGACACACATATCTAGAAGTGACTTTGTCACTAACTAAAATATTTGGCCTAAACAAATGCACAGTTTCTGTTAGAGGGCTTTGCTTCATTAAATTTAACCCTGGTTTTAATATTTGGGCCTTTTTTTCGCACAAAGTCAAGCTATTGAGTATTCCTACAGCTATGATCTCTAGGTGTGGGTGACACAGAAGGAGGGTTTACTGAAGATTGATGAAAAAGAGCCATAGATGTTGCACAAGGCTAAAATCCTTCTCCAATAGTCACTCATGTCAAATGATAGCAGAGGAGTGCTTGATTTGTTTGGAAATTCTCATCTTGTGTCTCAAAATCTTTGTTTAGTGCGGAGTAGTGCTCCAAGCTGTATTGTATTGTAAAATGTTTGCTCTTAGAATGGAGTGCTACAGACAATAGTGAAAAGCTTAGATATTCCTTATTTTCTAGCAAATTCTGCCTACATATTTTTTTGTTTTAAAATGTGAAATCTATATAATAATCTGTGTTAAATGAACTGGACTTATTAATGCTTTAAACTAGAACAAAAGGAATATACAATTTTTTATTTAAATAACAGCCATGTATCTGTAAAATGTGTAAATTGTGCTTTATACATCTCTGATTCAACATTGCTGAGATTCAGTCCTAGAATTATTTTTAAATGCACATAAATATCTATCCTATTGCATCCTCATAGCTCCTTTAGGAAAGCATCTTTTGCAATTTTGTTTCTTTTTTTCTCGTTGCAATGATAAATTTGTTTCTGTAAAGGCTAGTATGCTGAAAGCATAATAATAATAATAATAATAATAATAACAATAATAATAATAATAATAAACAACTAATAATTTTAAAAGTAATCTCTTCCATCAGGATAGGCACCAATATGGTTCCTATCAGTTATTTTCCATCTTTGTGTGGAAGAACTTGTGGCCATGACAGGTAATTCACTAACTCCATCTCATCCATTCAACTTCTTTGCTGAAGCTCTTCCAGAAGCTGCCAGCAAGTGCTGTTGCATGGACCTGTTTTGTCCTGGCCTGGGAGAATCCCTCAAGGAACAGGTCTCAGTGTGCCTGCCTCCTCAAAGTGCCTGGGAGGCAAGGCAATGTTATTCCTGCTCTTCAACTGAAGATGACAAGAAACACAAGAGAGGAAAGACTGCGAAGTGGGATTTGTCATCTTCAGATGGAGAGTGCCTACAAAAATATGAAGTCCCTGGTTTGTTCCTTCTTCTTTGTCCTCTGCATACAATAAATCCAGGGGCTGGATGGTGGCCACCATTTTCGCTCTAGAACATCAGCAATTACTTTCTTTATCATATTCAGACTAATTTCCTGGGAATGTAGGTTCTTTATACATCTGATCATGAACAGAATTGTCATAATGGCATACCACAAATTTCATAGAATAATAGCTTCTTAGCAAGGGAATTGAGAAGGACAATTCCATGTGTTGATTTGGCCTTCATTCCAGCGGCACAAGTACTTACTTTTTCTTTTCCCCTCCATTTTTTTTTCTTTTTCTCCCCATGTGTCTCTTGATTGAGATGTCAAGATGATCTTTTCCAGTGTATGCCTGGCTCTGTTGCTGTGTAGTGGAATGTGAGTGCTTACTCCTTTCAGCTCTCTAGTCCTTCTCCATACAAGAGCAAAAGCTCAAAAGCAAAGGACAGGATTAGCAAAGTAGACTGGAAACCTTCCCCAAAAATGTTCTTTCATAAGCCTTGCAGGATAGTGCACCTCCTTTGTCATCTGTTTTACTGCACTACACATGCAATATAGTGAAGTACAAGTGCATAAGAAAAGGAAACTGTTGTCTCTATAACAATATAAGAAACACCAAATGGCTGCATTCCTGAAATTCCTACTAAAAAGATGATACATTAGTTTCTTTGTCTTTAGACATTTAGACCCACAAGAAAGACAGATTGTGTGCAAACAAATATCAGGGTTGCAGTAAGGAATTCTATGTACATCCCAACTACCACTTCTGTGCTACTGATACTTATACTACATGATATTATTATAATGTGATGTTGAGGAAGTAGTAGTATGGAGACTTTAACACTGATTGCTCAGAACACTTTCTCAGTTCAGGTGAAGTAATTAATCCTGTGAGACATATAAAAATCTAAAATATTTGCGCTTCATTTTTTTTCTTTAGGTTTTCTTTTTTTTTTTTTTTAATTTCACCATCAGCTTTCTGACTATGTGTTCAATACCAGTGCAAGAATTAGGCACAGATAGTTCAAGGACATAATCCAATGACCAAAGAATTAAGGAGATTTTTAGCTTCCATTGTAAAATTATAAAGAAATGAACATTTGAAATACTCAGTGTACTCATGAAACTGTATGAGATCTATGAAATGCTACATAAAAATTATGAAAACAGATGGCTCCTATTTGTAAGGCTTTCCCAGGTGAAAAGTCAACTGTGTAATCAACATGCATGTGATGTGCATAACATAATGCTAAGAATGGTCAGTTGTGCCTTGCACTTTGATCACTTTACTTAATAAAACTGCATTTGAAATTGATTCATATACTCAGAATCATAAGGGATTCCAAACATAAGGGATACATACATCATAAGGGATACAAACAAACGAACAAAAAAAGAACCCAAACAAAAAAGCCTTTTAAAGAAGTTGAGCTAGAGAAATAAATTAAAAACTCTGTAGGTTATTTTTAATATTCTCTTTTATTAACATTAATATTGGTAAATCTACAGTACTCAGCATGGACTAGGACATAGGCCTAAGTACTGAGACATTAGTTCTAGCTGTTGATGATTTTCACAGCAAATGAGAAACTTAGAGATGAAATGAGTGTCTCTATGAAAGCAAAACAGTGCTACCTCTCATTTACAGAATAGCATGAATCATTTGGAGGTTTTTTCCTTCTGCAAGAGTTTCTAAATAGCTGAATTTATTTTTTGTCATGTACTGTGTAAGTTCTTCACTCTTGCAATACACACAACTTCTTTGACTAACAAAATTCAATGTCTTTTTTCTTTTTCAGTTCTTTACCTGGGTTAAATATGACAAATTGTCAATATTAACATTTTTAGAGGAATGTAGAATTGAAAAATATATGCCAAGCTTCTTCAGATCTGAGTAAAAGCTTTGCCTTTACACCAATCTCATTGTATTGAAATATATGGAGTTACTCTTATATTGCATTTATACTGTTGTGAAAAAATCTGTAACTGTATCAGCTTAAATGACAAAATTTACCACAGAAAAGCAATAACATTTGGTTATTAGAGATTTAATTGTGACATACCTGTGTGAAAGTTGCATCAAGGTGGATAGGCCTGTTGAACCAGGCACTTTTTGTTGTTCCATTAGCAACCTGAGTTTTCAGTTAATTGAAGCAGCAAACTGAGGTGTTCTTGTACCTAAACTGGAAGTTTTAAAAGCTCCTAGAGGTTGTACTGTAGTTGCTAGTGTAGTGTTGGTTAACATAGAAAACAATTTAAATTAATTTCAGAGGTAGCAGTAAGATATGCCATGTCTTCCCAGCTGTTCAGGTGTTAATCTATATCTAAGTGGCAATAATGAATTGAAAAGGTGATAGCATCAATATCTGCAGCAAAATCTATGGAACAATTTTTCTCTTATTCCCAAATCATCAGTGCAATATTGCATCCTAAAACATTAGAAAACAATGATTTTCTGCATCAGAAAATTGAAAATCTTTGTGGTTCACTGTAAGCTTCAAATGAACTTTTCTTCCCTAGCCACAATAATTTTTTAGTCAATGTAGGATGCAATATGAAGGGAAAGCCATTAGAAGGTCTCCGTTCTGTTCTACATAAATGCTTTCAAAGTCTCTTTAAATTTTCAGTGGTTTGTGTATGGAAAGCAGGCACTTTGAAAGAACCAAATAAGAAGCAGTCAACTTCACTGTAATGATAATATATTTACTGATATAAATACTAAACTGTTTAAAAGGCTGGCATGCCCTCCATTAATCAAATGTAAGGTAATTATGGCCTTTAAAATTTTAGCATTCTGCTGTACATGAATTTAGACAAAGTGAGTTATTTCTATTCTTACTAGGAAAAAAATAATTAACAGAGGCTAAAATTGTCCTTTGAACTTTAAATGAAACAAATACTGTCCATGACTTTTTGTGATGTTGATTGCCCTGCTGGATAAGTGTTCTATGAATTCTTTAAACAAAGTCAAGTTCAAATATATTTGTTAAACAGCAAGCCTTGATCTTGAACATATTTTCATAGAAACAAGAAACAAATTCTCAGGGCAGTTCACCTTCCCACATGCACTACAGACCTTTTTGAAGTGTGAGTCTACATGGAGTACATGGTGATGAAAGTTCAAGCCAACTACAAAAGAGTGTGTGAGAGAAATGCTGCATTTCTGAGTGCCACTTTTCATCCTGTCTTCAAGGGGCTTGTAAGATCAGCTAGGAAAGAAGGCATTTAGGCCTATATTTGTTGAAACTCCAGTGCTAGTCCTATTACACAGTGGAATTTTCTCTCATGGTATGAATATTTTGGGGGTCTTAGATGTCAAAGAAAGCATTACTCTTTGAGATGGTGAGTGTTTGGATGGTCCCCACTGTGGCTGAAAAAAGCATAATTTGAAGGAGGTCACCTCTGGTGTTCTGGAGGTGTATTTTACACCTGTTGCATTTAAATTACTTTGAGGGATAATAAGGATATGTTGAAGACATAGCTACAACGTTTGCTGGCCTGATGGTACCCTAATCACTAATAATAAATACTTCAGCATTGGTGCAGAACTGCTTTTCCAGCTTAAGGTCATAAATATCTGATACAGACTTTTCTGTTTTCAGAGCTAACTGTTTTTAAATCTTGTCTTAGCAATTCACAGGGCAAAAGCTATATCTTAAATTGTTATATTGTCTATGACAGTGACAAGAAGGCAAGTGAGAAGGTACCAAAGCAACGAGAGCATGCTGAGGATGCTGCAAACCGTTTTGCCGAATCAATCACAAAATACATTCAACTATGTTTCTCACTGGTATGCAGAGATGTTGAAAAGTTACAGGGTTGGAGAGCTGTGTGTGCTCAAAAGTTTGACTGTTTGATATGCAATTTCATGTATTTTTACTGTGTTTTTTCATTCTCTCCTTAATTACCACTATTAGACCTAGACAAGCAGGCTGAGGTTCCAAAATAACATAATTTTTTTCTGTAGGTTAATTAATTTTCTCTTAATCTGAAATGCATTTTGATTGAAATTATAGAAATTTCTAAAACTAATGTTTAAGTTTTTTTTTTTAATGAAATAATCTGGAGTTCTGTGTTTGCCTAAATCAGATGGGGCTTAGAAGTAGTCTCTCTGTATTTTAGACAAATATTAATGCAGGGCTTATTTTCAGTGGTGTCTCTACATTGACATTTTCAATGGTGTGGACAGAATTTCATGACAGGATCACAGAATTGCTCACACGTCACCTGTGCAAAGGCAACAGGTAACAGTATTCACCTAAACCATGTGAACCTGCCGTAAAGGGGGCACTGTTTATATGGAACAGCAAGATCACAGTCAATATGCCTCCTTCCCAAGCCATGTGGTTTGTTAAGAGGTGGAGTTAGGAAGTGTGAATATGTCTGATTGCTTCTATATAGACTTGTTCAAAAAAGAGGGACGAACAGGACAAGCTTTCACATGTGCAAACTGGACAGGTGGGTTTAGGATGGACTTGTTTCTTGTGAAGAACAACAGTCACTGGTACTGAGCAGAGTGTGAAAGATAGTTACAGGGTAAAGAAAAAGAAGAGCAACCACATCTGAACACCAAAAATGTAGTTCTGGAGTTGAAGAGGAGACAATTGGATATGGGGATTTATAACTACTTTGTGTGCACATGTGGTTCCAGCAGAATCATCCACTCTAGTTAATGAAGAGATTCAGATTTTTTTTGGTGTCTGGAATCAGGATCATATCCATTTCACAAAGATATAATTTTCCTGAAATATCATTTTCTTCCAGGTCTTCTGATTATGGTGTCAGTCTGGAATCCAGGCTAGTAGAAATCTGATTTCACTAATTTTTGAAGGGCATAAAAGAAATCTTCCAGAAAAAGTAGGAGGGATTTGTGAACAAAAAAAAAAGAAATCACATAATTCTTTTACAAACCTTAGGCAAAATTAGTTATTGCTCAGTAGACATGAGAATTGATGAAAACTCTCCTTAGTGCTTGTTTAAATATAAATTATAAATAATTTTACTCTCCAAATGAAACCATTCACTGATTCTGAACATTTCTCCTCTATAATAGAGGGCAAATGCAGCCCTTGAAACCTACATTTGGGAATCTTGAGAGTAGCTTTCAGAGTCTATTGACTAATGCTTCTGGTAATCCAAAAATGTTAGATACGTTCTGTGGTGTTTTCCTAACTGAGGTTGCATAAAATTAATAATGTAGAGTATTTAGAGGTAACTTACAATGTGTATAAAATATTGAATTATATAAGAATATAACACTAATAACATTCTGTGAGAGAACTGGTAAGAATAACAATTAACTGGTGTTTGTGAATTTTTGACATCCTTGTATGAAAAATGCTATACACAGCAAGTGGCAAACATGATGATTATCATCAGTGATATCCTCCTGACTCAAATTAGATGATTGAAGGTCAAGCCCTTGAACAGTTCTGCACAGGACAAACTGTTCACCACTGAATCTCCTAAAATTTCCATTCTATTAGCATGTTAAATGAATTAGGGGAACAGCTATGTACTGCATTTTCTTACTGACTTAGAAGTTTTTCTCTAACATAATTGTTGTCAAAACTGCTTTGGGATTTGTTTTGCTCTCATTTACCTCAAAATTGGTTGATTTGAAGGACTTTTTAGGTTTTTCTCTGGGAACAAAAATAGTGATGGATGATTCTTGCTTATTGTAGTCTGTGCCAGCACTCAGAAGTATAACTAATGTTTGCACCTTTGCTGTAGCTTTAGTTTGGAGACAGGCTTACTGCCTACATTCTGCTTCTCTAAGAATTTTTGCAGTAAATTGCAAAGATCACAGAAATTGACAAAAAATCCTAACACATTAATATTACATTTTTTCTTGGGTCTCGGCTAAGATTTCCTGTCTTTTGTCTGTATCAGGTGATAATTAAAGATTGCGAATCATGTTCACACGAGTGATAAATCCTTTAAAAAATGAGTTGTGTCTTTAGTCATGTGGTCTTCCACAAATCCTATATATTCAATCTTGTGATAAAATTTCTTGACATAGAGACAAAGTCTTCTTCCCTCCCTAGCAGTATACTTTGAAGAACAGATCCACCTATAGAATTGCTCAGGAAGGAATGAAAATACTTTTGTTTCATCTTTTGCACAAAGTCCATGCTCACCTGGGAGGTTTAGGTTTGACAGCAAAGATGATGGGCTTCTTCTGATATCCAGTATTTGAAGGAGGAATGCAACCTCCTAGAGAAATGTGCTTTTATATTATAACACAAGATCAACATATATATGCATGTGTATAAACGTCTTAAACACATCTGAGAAGAAGGTTATCAACAGTATTGTCTTCAAAGTGAAACTAAAAACTACATTAGGTACAGTGTAGAAATTACTTTTACAATGGCATAATACAGTGGTCACCTACTGTCCTGGTTTCATCTGGGATAGAGTTAGTTTTCCTTCTATTAGCAGGTACAGTGCTGTGTTTTGTGCTTAGAGCGAGAATAACATTGATAACCCAGTGATGGATCAGTTGCTGCTGAGCAGTGCTTACACCAAGTCAAGGATGTTTCTGTTTCTCATGCTGCTCTGCCAGAAAAGTGATTTTGGGGCACAAGATGGGAGGGGACACAGCAGGACAGCTGACTCCAACTGGCCACAGGGACATATGGCATCATTCTGACCAGGTAAATTAGGGGAAAAAGCTGTCCAGGAAGTGCATGGGCATCTAGTGGTTGGTAGTTATCATATT
>VXAX01000294.1:390172-410133 GCA_013399835.1 Leptocoma aspasia
TTAATATTATTATTATTATTATTATTATTATTATTATTATTATTATTATTATTATTATTATTATATTATCATCATCATCATTGCTATCACTGTTATCACCATTATTGTTAGTATTATTTTTGTTAGTATTAAGATTAGAATTAGTCGTATTATTTGTACTATTACTTTTACTATTACTTTAAGTTCAATTATTAAACTGTTCTAGTCTCNCCAAGTCAAGGATGTTTCTGTTTCTCATGCTGCTCTGCCAGAAAAGTGATTTTGGGGCACAAGATGGGAGGGGACACAGCAGGACAGCNTTATCTGGGGATAAATCACACCACCTACTGAGATCAAGACTTTTGTCCAGGTCTTCAAGATTGCAATGAGCAGAGAAATCTATTTTTTAACACAGGTAGAGAGCTTCAGACCAAAACAAATTTTTTCCTCTGTGTGCATCTCGTACTAGCGGTATTGAAAACTATTTCATTTTCAACAAAATTCAGAATTGGTACACTTGTTACAGTCTGTGTTCTTCATTCAGTGGGAGCCAATAGAAAAGCAGAACTATCAAAGGAAATAGGTTTATTTGCTTGTGTCATACATCACTGAAACTGCTTATCTATGCACAGGCAGCTGGGTTTATCTCTGCAGATAAAGTTGGTAAGACATGATGTTATCTGGTGTTCTCTTCACTTCAATCAGACCAAAGTAGAGAAGCCTTGGTGACTCCAGTGAACCTGGAGTGAGCTCCATGCTATTTCCAGGAGTTGTGTGCAGGTTCAGGTCAATCCTTTTTGCGTAGAATTTGTATTTTTCTTCTAGTTCTTATTTTTGTATTATTATTCTGATGCTATCTGTATGCATATTGAGGTAGAATTCTCAAGTCTTTTTTCTTCTTACCCTTTTTTGCTCTCTGTTTCCTTATGTTTGTGAAAGTATGTATATAGATCATATGTAAATACATATTCTTATTACTTTGTTATTCTTTATTGAAGAAAAAGCTTATTTTAGGGTCAAATCAATTAGGAATTTCTGCATATGAAATTGTTATCTGACTGACTTTNCAGGGACATATGGCATCATTCTGACCAGGTAAATTAGGGGAAAAAGCTGTCCAGGAAGTGCATGGGCATCTAGTGGTTNTATTTTTGTATTATTATTCTGATGCTATCTGTATGCATATTGAGGTAGAATTCTCAAGTCTTTTTTCTTCTTACCCTTTTTTGCTCTCTGTTTCCTTATGTTTGTGAAAGTATGTATATAGATCATATGTAAATACATATTCTTATTACTTTGTTATTCTTTATTGAAGAAAAAGCTTATTTTAGGGTCAAATCAATTAGGAATTTCTGCATATGAAATTGTTATCTGACTGACTTCAACATAAAAGATATTATGGTAATGTTCCTTAAATATATAGGATTTCCATATGAAGGCGTATTAGGCATTTAATTAATATTTCCAGTAAGTATATTCTGGAGTTATTTACTTTCTCATCTACTAATAATAAAAGCAAATGTATCTAAGTTTTAAGAGATCAGTTGAGATCAGTCCTTGTCTTCTTCCTATATTCCTATATCCATCCTTTTAACACTGTTGACACAAGCAGTTCTGCTGCTTCTGTTAGTAGTTCTTCACTTTCTGTGATAAAAAAATAGTGGACTTCTGGGTGTTTGCTTAGCAGGAGTTCCTGGTTCCTTGTCTGACCATTGCCTCAAGAATCCTTAGTACAGCAGTGATAGCTTAGATAAGGTGACTTAGTTATCCAGATAGGAACTGATCTCAAAACCTGAATTAAGTTTTTCTGGCAGGTCCTATGAAGCTCAGAGAAACAGTATGCAGAGTAAAGGACCTCAGTGGAACAGTAAACAGAACAGTACTCAGAGAATAATAGACCAGTTAAGGTCCTCCACTGTACCCAATCAAAGTACTTCAGAGCTCACCTCTACCAGAGGTAACCAGCACTGGACAAATAGGCTATTTCATTCTCCACATCTTTATTCATTGTCTTCTCAGATATGTGTAGATGTGCAAGGTATAACATGGATATTGCCATTCTGTAAATGGAAATGAATTTCAGTCATTTTACTCAAGTTTCTTTGGTCAACTTGCATTCAATTCCCGCTGTTTCAGCTACGTGACTTTCTCTATTTCTATGCTATATATTCACTCTATATGCAGAGCCATGCAGGTTGCAAATGACTTGTCTACTGTTTTAGCTTTGCAATAATTTTACTTGCCACAGCTTGCTTTCTTTTTTTTTTTTTTTCTAGAGGCATGAGGACATTTTAGAGGGATCAAGTGACACTGATTTTGTATATCTGAAGAGATTGTTCATCCACATTGAACATTACTCCAACAGCATGACAGTGCTTATCTGTGATTTTATTTGCAATCTGTCCTTTCTTCTTGTCACCTAAGTGATGTTTAAAAAAGGAAATCTACAGGTTATGGGATTTATACATTATAATGGATACTTCTATAGAAAGCAAAAAAATCAAGCATAGAAATATCTCCCAGAGCAGCTTTTTTGTTTCCATTTGTTTCATTAATCTGCATTGACTTGTTGTGTCATTGAGGTCTCGGAGAAAGAAATTATCTCATATGACAGAACAGAGCAGAGAGATTACTCTATGTGATTCATTCTCTGTGCTAATACAAACACTTCTTTTCCAGGGCATCAGATTC
The DNA here is from genome assembly GCA_013399835.1 of Leptocoma aspasia. Lineage (NCBI taxonomy): Eukaryota > Metazoa > Chordata > Aves > Passeriformes > Nectariniidae > Leptocoma > Leptocoma aspasia. Next base: position 392,843 of record VXAX01000294.1, read on the forward strand.
AGCAGGGAGGTGTAATAGTCATTTGAAGCCAAGCAGCAGAGGAACCATGAGTGTAATACCTGACATTACTTCTATGCCATTGATCAGAGGAGCTTGCTATACAGACACAACAAAATAGAGATGAGAAGGAGCCTATTGCTGTCTGGAATGGGCATGGAAACTAACCCCTTGTTTTTCCTACTTCATATCAGGAAATACATTATTTTTATAACTGAGAAGCGTTTTATGTCTGCTTTATCCAGTTGGTCCAACTTTATATAGAGAGTCCAACACATTCTCCACAGACTCTAGAAGGGGGCTGAAGTAAATTAAAAACTGAGCACTTTTTCTTGTCAAAATACAATAAATGACAAAGACGAGCAGCAGAGCTCTGTGCCATAGTCCTCGACAGGTTTGTAGATGGGTATAAACTAATTCTTCTGCTCAGTAATGCACTGCATGCAGTACCTGTTGCCCACATATATTTCCCACATCTCTTTAGATAATGCATTTTTAACTCTTTGGAGTAATTTAAAACTTCTGGTTTCCCATAAAGATGAAATGTATCGTGTATATTGTCCAGCATCCAGGATTTAGAAAAATCTGTATGGTTAATTCAAGCATTATATTTTAGAGACCCTTTGAAATTCTCAGGAGCTGTTAGTTTGGAACTCTTTTATCTACTCCTTGTAACCTTTGTATTATATGAAAGCAGTACAGAATAATCCAATCTGGTCATATGGAAACTGTCCCTGTTACGAACTTCTATGTTTTACAGATTAGCCCAACGTTCTTTGGGAATGCTTCATGTAAATTCAATAAACTCAGAACATTTTATAGTACAAAATCATCCAGAGAAGGAAAACGTAGGTAAATTTTTCAATTATATTGACAAGATCAGTAATTTGTTAGACCTACCAAAGATTGTTTAGCTACTTAATTTAGTGAACAAAAAAGCCACTTGAGGAGGAGGAGTTTATATCTTTGTGATGAGTTTGCTTAACTTCCTAAAAAAAAAAAAAAAGAGAAGGAATTTCATAAATTATTAGCTCCAGGAGCCTGTTCATCATATTTGATTGAGTGTTACTGACATTTATATATTGTATTCTACTGCAATTTGATCTCACGCAGCACAAACATGGATACTAAAAAAAAAAAATTGATGCTGTGTTCAGCTGAATCACTACTCTTATTAAATGTTTTTAGTATTACACAAAGATAGAAATTCTACTGTTCTGTCTACTCCAGAAATGCATACATGGTACAGAAATACATACAATGATACAGAAATTTTCAATTTAATAAAACAAAACTTGGAACCATAAGTATGTTCCCTTTGTTTTTTCTTACAGCCTTATCATGTATCAAATCAGTTCAAGCAATGCCTTTTTGTTTAAAGGGCAACTTCAATGAAGATTGAGACTTAATATTAATTTTTTATTGATTCCTCATTGTCAATGTATGTGAAATTTTTTACAGATTTGAAGTCCTTAGTAAGGAAAAGGATTAGACATTGTTTTTTTGGAATTGCTTAGCTAGAACATGCTGCTTGATCATGTACTCAATATGGGGGAAATATGTCTTTTTTCTTTAAGAATTAGAAGTTCAAGAATTTTTGTCAATATTATCACCATAACAATTAAGCAGTGCAGAATATATTTTGTCTTTCATTTTCCTTTTTAAGGTTTGGATGAAACCCTATGGGCCATGAGATCATGTCCATTACAGCAGAAACCATAACAGTGTCACCTTCCAATTGCTGGTTTTAACCTGCAATATCTGAGATGTGGGATTGTGTCCTGGCAGAGTCCTTTTGAGCCAATGGTGAGCTGAGAGACCTCTGCACATGCTCTCCCAAGGAAAAAATCCTTATGAAGAGTTGTTCAAGGATATGTTAGTCTTTTCCTGAAGGTATTCTTCAGCAGGGACATCATTGTAGTAGTAAAAAAAAAAAAAAACCCCTGAATAAAACTTGGTTAAGCTGACTAGAATATAAATAGATCATAATTTCTGTATTAAAAAGCAGTGCACTCTTACTTAGTTCTCACTTTTATGAGGAGAGTATGAAATTTTCTAACTTGAACTTGAAAGAAAAAAGAATTGAGATGTGTATTAACTGCATGTTCACTGGCTATGAAATTCAGGTGTAGAAAGTTTCAAGAATTATACAAAAGCAATATGGAAAATTATCATGTAATATAGTTTTAGTTTTAAAGCCATGCTTCCTTAACACTAACAAGTTTGGAGGTTTTTTTCAATTTATGTGTTACATTTACGACAAAGTCTTAAATTCATTAGTTCCAAAATTTCAGCAAAAAGTTGTTTCTTAGTAGATTCTAACTTATTTTTATACTTAATTTATTTATCATTACAAGTACCTTATCAACAGTATACTAAAATATTGCTTTCTAAGAAAAGTGGTTGAAGTAACTGAACTGTCTTTAGTGTCAGAGTCTGTAAAAGAAAAAGAATAGTGAACCTCAGAGTCATCCTAGCTATGTGCTGCATAAGAGCTAAGAATTCTAAGATATTAGTTTGTTTCCCACTGATGGAATGAATTCAGGCTCTCAAAGTGTATAAATAGTTGAGCAACAAATTGACCCCTTGTTTTCAATGGGCTAATTTAAATTCCAGTAATTTTTTGATCTCTCCACCTTGCCCTTTTTCCTCTTGTGTTATTTTTTTTCCCTTTGGAATCACTCAGTTCTGCACTCACAAGTACAGAAGTAAATTTTGAAAATACTTTTTAGACTATGTATTAGTTGTCTTCCTGCTGAGACGTACTTAATATCTCAAACATAATGTACTTCCTAAAATGTAAAATTTAACAACTTTGCTAGGGAGATTTAATCTCTAATTCCCTGTGGTACTATTTTAAAAAATTATAATAAATAGCATAATTTTTGGAGATGCACAAAGTAAATTCTTATATTGGTAAGCACATTTCCCAAGAAGTCTTAAAGCAAAAATGAGCAATTAACCATTCACTTATTCCAATTTAACCTCCTACTCTATCATCAGTGTGATATAAACACAGTTCAGAGGATCATTTCATTCCAGCAAACAATGAAGCTATACTGACTATGACTAGTCACACAAAATTTTTGTGGAAGTTTGATCAGCTCATACAAATTAGTAAACAGAGAGTACTAGCTCATGGCTCCAGTAAAACTCATTAATAAAGTAGATAAATAGCAAACTGCTGAATGTGCATAAAATAATCCAGAATAATAATTTACTTCAGATTTGGGGAAGTCATGCATACCTGTCATCCTGGTTTTACCTGCTCCTTACCACCAGTGCAGGTTTATAGCTCCCTGAAAGACTGCTTTTAGAAAGCAAATACGGACAACTTTTCATGCATTTAATTTTTGGACTTTTCAGACAGCAAAAAGTCTCCAGATCTCCACTTTTGCCTGGGCCTTTATGAAATTCAAAGGTCTCTCATCTTGAATGTCTCTTTGGACAGGTTGTCAAAGTATAAAATCTGATTTGTCATAAAAATCATCACAATGATGAAAATCTAATTGTTTTTGGAATTAACTACTTGTGAAATACAGGGGTATCTGATGGGGAAGATGTTCTAGGAATAGTGTCACAATGGAAAACATTAACATGTTTGGTCATGATCTCAGAGGAACTTTATTCCCTTCCCTTAAATTGAAGCAATAGAAGCAGGAATTTTTACAAATACTGCTTATATGCAATGTATGAAATCAAAAGTCCAAATAATTCAGTGTAAAATTTCCTCAAATTAGCAATTGTCTCAGAAAAAGTTGTAGCACATCCCCTTTGTAATGTTAATAGTTAGTGGAACATTTCTATGCTCAGTAGTTAGCAGCAGCAGCAGCAGCAGCAGCAGTAGTAGTAGCAACAGTAGCATTTTTCTACATATGCTGGATGTTTTAATCTTCAATATTTTTTCTGTACTTTCTCATCTCAAGTTCAGTTCTTCATTGACTTGGTAAGTTCTTGACTCTGGTAGCACTCTTTGCAACGAGTGCTGTCAACTACTTGAGTGCTGCTGGCAATAAGTAATTGATAATCTTTAAATACAGACGATATTGTCTGGCTGCATTCAAGATTTATGAGGAAGTGAAACAGAGCCTCCTTTTTCCTTTTACATACTACCATTTGCTTGTTTTGAACAACTTATACTTCCTTTCTAGTTCAATTTCCTCAAAGGTCAATTCTCATTGGCATTTATCTTCCACAGCATTTTTTCTGTGTCTCTAAGCACATCTGTTTCTTGCTGTCAGAACTTCCCAATTTCTAATACATTCTAATATGCCTTTTCTATGATGCAGCGGCCAAACCTGGAGTTGAATGCTTAAGGGATGTTATTACTTTCATTAGCTACTTGGATTAGTTAATTACCTCCATCACTCCTCAGTTTTATATTCTGTCACTTGGTTTCCCTTGCCACTGTCCTTTCACAAGTATGCACCTAAATTAATCAGTAAACATATTTGTAATTCTCAGTATGGACACTCATGATTTTAACTGCCAGCATTTTCTCAGGATGAAAACTAATAATTAAATGAATGATATGTTTAATCATTAATAGTATTTTAACAGCTTGAATACCTTTGTTGTACTCAGAGCTGAGTTTAAGTCCCTATCAAAAAACTTTTGAGAGACCACATATATTACCAGCTTACTCTTGATTTAATTTTCCTATTGCACAGAATTCCAGAGGACAGGTAAAGATGCCTCCTTCCTTCTTGCAAAAGCCTTTTTGATTAGACCTTATCTCAATTGCCTATCTGTGTCATTATGATTCAGCATCACACTTTGTGCTTAGTACAGCCTTTTTGAGTTCTGCCCAGTATATTTCTATGAGTGTAGGTAAGTGAATTTAGCCCTCTGTGCTGAAGGGTGAGGTTCTGCCTGTAGGTATGAAATAGAGATGAAGGGCTCTGGACACAGCCACATACTGTGACTCTTGCATCACACAGCCCATGCTATTCTTTTCAGATGTATTTCCTAGAGGAAAGAAGCTTCTCAGAATTCAGGAGGATCTTCTTTATTTTTGTGTTATGATGGGTGTGATCATTTTGGAAAAAATGGCTTGGCTTCCTGAAGCATCTGTATGTGTCTAGATATGGTTCATGTATTGGATTAAAATGTACACTTCATTTCTAGTAGTCACAGAATTGCACAATTAAAAACCATGCCAAGGCACTTAATTGGAGGTGATGCATATATGGTGTTACTTGGCATTGTTTTAGTTGTTCTAGTGAAACACAGAACATTTAAAGTGTGATGTGTCTCCTCATGTCACTGAAGGGACTGGGCTCTATGCTGTGTATAAAGGACTGTGTATAAAGTCTGATTTTTCTGTTGAAAGGACAAGAACTGCTGAAAAAGGAGTATCTGAGCTATGCTTCATGCCTGTTTTCCTCAATATTGCAGGGCTGTGACACCTCCTATGTTAGAATATTTCCCTACATTTCAAAACTAGGAATCTGCACATAAAATACAACACATCTTCTCTTACCCAGCAGATGTAGTCTATAAGAAATATCCCTTAGAAATTCCTTCTGAAATATTTCTCCATTTTAATTACTGCAGAAAGGGACATAGCCAATAACTCTCCATGCTCTAGTAATTCCTAGCTGCTGGAAATAAGGATACAGCCATAATTTAGTGCAGCCTCAGGGCTGTGCTGCCATATGCTAAAAGCTGAATTGGCCTTTTGGCAACTATTAAAATAAGATGATGAGATGCCATAGAGGCACTTTTGTCCCCTGTTCTGAGGAATTAATTTCTAGGGATGCGCCCTTTTCTCGTGACCTAAGCATAGAACATATGGAATTTGTCCTGAGAGATGCAGCTAATTTTCATTCTTTTCTCTTGAACCTTGGCGAGGTATCAAAGGAATCTCCTGTCAGCTTCTGCATACGTATTGCCTTCTCAACCTCAGTCTAACCTCAGGCTCAGCCCCTCAGCTGAAAACATGTGAAGCATGTAAGAGGAAACTGTCTCTTCTGAGCCAGCCTAAAGAGCTCATCTACCTGCTCAATAAAGTTCCACCAAATGCAGCCATATGACAATGGAGCTATGAGCTCATTCTGTTTTGAAATCTCCTTTGTAAGGTAAAACACAGATTTAATACTCTGGACACACTTAAGAGTTTAGTCTCTCAACTGCAGTTATGTTTAGCTCCTTAGTTCTAGTAGGAGCTGCTGAATTCAGGTGAAGTGAGATGGTGACTGCCTTGAGAGTAATTTTTGTAAAAAAATACAAGGATATTTTCCTAGAAGTTAAACTACAGTGTTTAAATTGTTTTAAAGACACTGTTTTCAGATAGAGGTGGTTGTATTGGACAAGACCATGACTTGTTTTACAGAGGAGTTGCAAAGAAATCTTGTGTAACAGGTGTGACAGCAACAAGGTGAGCACCAGCTGTGAGAGGACAAAGTAAAGCTGCATGCATAGAAAGATTGTCATTGAATAAAGAAATCTGCTTGGAGTAAAAGGATTTCTACAGTTTGGCTCATGTCCCTGGTTAAGAGCTCCGCCCTGAAGACTAAAATATGTCTGAGCTGTAGACACCTGGAAATACCTGAATATGCCTACAGCAGGTGACAGTGAATGAGGGTGCTGAATTAGGACTTCTCTCAACACCCAGGATTCCTGGAAAATATCTACCCATGGGAGTCATAAAGCAGAAGAACCTAAAATGATAATTTTTTTGTTAAAGTTGAGCTGCTGTGATGTGTATAAGGTCACATAGGGGAAAAAAAGTGTGGGCACCCAATAAGCCTTCTGCATTAGAATTGTGGACTCCTTGAAATTGCTGGTCCTAGCCAACAGATTGCACCTCAGATACTCTTATATATCCTGAACACAGATTTTGTGATGTAGGCACCTGATTTTTCTTTTCAGCCTAATCCCAGTTACTTTTTTTTTTTTTTTTGCTATTTTAAATTATTTTCTTTCAGGCTATCACTGATGGCATCATCTTTTCATGATGTTATCATAGCTGTATAATTTTTAAATGTTAAAACATTAAAAAAAAAGAGCAGTATAAAGGCCCATAGCAATCTGTTCAGGGAAGAACAGTAAAAGGCCATCCACAAAAAATATGCTAATGTAATTAAGTTTTATGAACATAGTATGTAAATTAAAATAGTGTCTGGGAAAAAGCAGTACTTGATCAGAGATACTACAGATTGATCCCTAAAAGTTTTTAAGGGAAATTAAAACTATTACAAAAGTTCACTGTTTATATAAGCATTAATATATTCAATAATATTGGATGCAGTGATGAAAATAAATTATTAAAGACACAGTCACCAATATTTGTGAGGGAATTGTGAGTATGCCATTTTGTTAGTAGTTTTTTAAAGGCAAATTTTCCCATGAAAAGACAAAACAAATTATTCTGAATTTAAGGGAGCTTTAAAAACCTTATGGAGCACAGTTCATTTGGTGCAAAAATACAAAAACACCTTCACTTAATTATCAAACACTTTCCTGAACTAGAGCTATATTTTGAGTCTAAGTAATGAAACCAGAGAATGACAGAACTGGCAATAAATGGGCTGTGCGGAAAATAGCTGGTTTCACCTCTCTCTCCAGAAAAACTGCTTGGTAGTCCTGAGTTACACTCCATGGAATTGCTGGCCTGATTGCCAGTGGTTGCCTGGTTGAGTGACTCTCAGTGGAGATGAAATGAAGTCTACTTAGAAAAGCTAGATGGGACCCTGCTACAAGTGGAACTGCTGGAAGGGCTTGCAGACAACATGCCTATTAATAGTACTACTACTTTATGGAGGAGGATAAGGTCTTCACCCATCTGTATCTTAGATTGTGCTCTTAAATGTCTTTCCCTATTCCCTGCTATATGCAGGATGAATCTGCTATTGATCCTGCTTGAAAATTAAATTATATTTTCAAATGTTGGCACAAGTAATAATTTATTTGCCCAGAAACTTGACTTGGAATGACTTGATAAATACTCTTTAGTCTGACATTTCTTCTGCATTTTTTCTTATAGTTTCTGGAAGGGGATAACAAGAGGAGTACACAGCCCCTACCAAACATTTCTGAATGCAGAAACCAGTACTGACTTTGAAGTGTTGGTGTTCTGGACTAGCAGTGGTGCTTCACACTAGTACAATGCTGGGAAAAATGCAGTAATATCAGAGAAGTTGCCATCGGAGCAATAGCTGGATGAAAGCCTTGAGTCACCACTTGTAAAAGTAGCTTGACAGAAATTTTAAGATGTAGAAGGCAGCATCAAAATCAGGTTATTGTGGTTGGAGTCCATCCTCCAATAAACCAGCTGTAAATCTGCACTGTATTTGTGTCACAGGGTAGGCAGTTCCATTTGCAGTGCATACACACCTGTATTTCCTGGTGATTCACTCAGACTCACAAAATAGGACTGAGTCTTCAGAGGTAGGACACCAGGATACAAAACCTTCCTGGCAGAAAATTCAGTAAAGTGTTTTATTTCTGCCAAGCTACATTTATTTTGGGGGTATGAAAACTATTTCACATTGAAAAGATGGTGGAACACAAAGGGGTGTGAGCATCAAAATTTTTGATACATATGGTCTGGATAGAGCCATAGCATTTTTCTTGCTCCCTGAAGAGCTGAAATTCCTTGTAGCTTTTTACATTTTAAAATACACACAGAATTCTGAGTCATGTGCACAGTGAAAGAAATATGGAAGTTAAAGATACTAAAAAAGAAAGGAGATGAGAGTGCAATGGCTTTTTTTTTTACCTGAATTGTGGATTCTGAGGACTTTGTGTATCCAGAACTCTCTCACAATTAGGTACATGTACCCACATGCACCTTGTGAAAGTAACTGAAATCAATACAATACCCTGAGACCCATGGGATAGTTGCTGTGGGGAGATGGACAATTAATTCTAACCAGCAGGATCAAAAGTGGAAAAGCATGCGAACAAACAGCCCTCCCCACAAGAACAAAAATCCACCACAACCCACCCCCAGGAAAATAACAAACAAGGAAAACAAACCAGTATTTCATAGGGTTGAAACTCAGACTTCAGCCTGTGTTTAATATGAGACCTACAATCTCATATTCTCTCAGAGCAGTTTATAACCCACTAAGGTCTTCTCTGAAGTGACTTCTGCTGGCCTGGGCTGAAGACAAGGAGAGTTCACTCCTGGTTCAGTGTCGTAACTTACCTGTCAGTTATGGAAAACTAATCACACACCACATTTCTGTTTCCATTCTTCTTAGCTAAATGCAATAAAAATAGGGTTCATGGTTTGATCCTACTTTATCCATTATAAACTTGATGAAATATTGTCACCAATGAAAATGTTTCTAAATTCTCATTGGTAAAACTGAATATAACAAACTTTGGCAGTGAAATACAAAAAAAAAAAAAAAAAAGAAGTAGGATAGAATGAGGCATGTTGCTTACAAAGCAGTATATCTTTTATAACTTAACCCTGTTTCCAGAGGTAATAAACTGTTGCATTAAATCAATTTCTATGTATATGTGTTTCTTTCCTTTTTTGTAAATAAAAGGTGGTTACTAAGAGGTCAGACAACAACAACAAGTATATTTTTCTGCTAAGTATATGGTATATGGTGTATATAGTACATACAATACAGTAAACACTTTTGGATTTTTTTTGCTCATAGCTGCAGGTGTACATACACATGAATTTAAAATACTTGAAAGCTCCAGTCACCATTTCTGCCTTGCATTTAACTTTTATTCTTCATAGACCTATCTTCATGCAAGCAAGCAGCTTTTTCTAGCTATGTCTTGCCTTGAACTAAAGTAAATGGAAAACATGTTCCTGATAAAAAATTTAGAATTTATTTGTTATGCAGAGAACAATACATGCAGCACTTTACAAAGCTGAAGGGCTTCGATCTTTTCAGTTCAATGTGCTACTTTGAATATCACCTACATGCCAATGGATTTTATTATCAAGGTATTTTTCAATAAAATTGTTTAATTACTAAAATTTAAAACAACATTGATTTGTCAAAGAAGAATACTCCAAAACAAAAGTTTTGGAGTAAAAATTGTATTTTATAAACTTTTCATTCCTTGGGATTAGTTTCCGTTGCTATTCCTCTATGATCTTTTCTTCACAGTCATTCTCTTCTCAGTTTTACAGCTTGCAATGATAAGACACAGTCTGGTCTAGCTGGAAGACAGTTCTCAGAGGAAATCTTGCTTATACCAAGTTCTTTAGACTACTCCAAAATGTCTTCTCAGACAATTGAGAGCATGCTTGAATAACATCTCCATTTATTAAGATGAACCTCAACACAAAAGACCCCCACCTAAAAATCTCATTCCCACACAAGAAGGCAAAATATACTAAGAAATGTATTCCTAGTTACTATGCACTGAGGACTGACCAGCCCTGGAAAGCTGTGTGCAATGACTTGGACCTTTCTTATCCCTATCTGTCCCCAGTATAAAGAGAGTACATGGACTAGAATATGTTCATCATCAGTCACTACCTTCACTGTCCTTCCTGTAGGATTGACTGAAAATGGAAGTGCATTATTTGGATGCATCAGGCTGATAGCTGTAGCACGTGAAGACCTTGATGCATGGTACCTGTCGAGTTGGGGGGGTGACAATCTTCAGAGATGTGTCAAGATGGGTACTCGCAGCCTGAGTGGTGGCTGGTAATGAGCATTATCTTACTTTCTAAGAAGCTCAGCTTGCAATAAATGTCTTTATCCTTATGAACTGGGGAAATGTAAGTCAAAGTAGCAAAACGTGTTGCTGGAGCCTCAAAGGGCTAATTTTGCATTTTGTGTACAAAACAAAAGCGTTTGAATGCACGCTTAAAGAACCCAAAGTGAAATTATACTATCAGTCAAAAGTAACATAACTTGAATCTGAGTATTTAAAATGACATTACTGGGAGCCCACACTAAATCAATGGGTAAATTCAAACACTGAGCACATTCAAGAGGATCAGGATTTTTATAGAAATATTCAGTGAGCTGAAAAACATGCTAACTTCATTCAATAAATTATTCATTGTTACTAGCTTTTTCAACTCTAAAGCTAAACAACCAGAAATTATTTTTTAAACCCACATCTGAAAGCCAGATCAGATAAGCTTTTCCAAATAGAAACATTCAGTCTTTTAAAATCAAAAGCTAAACCAAACCAACCAACCAAACAGCTCCTAACCACCAAAGTAACAAAAAAACTCAGCCTATATTACCAGCATTACTATCATTTATTATTGCTGAACGGACTAATGTCCTAAAAATACTTCAATAATAACTGTGACTGTCTTTTTAGCTGTAGTGGAAGAGTTATCTCTATCGTGAAAAATTAATTTCACATAAAAATATCATTCAATTGTTAGAAACATGGTAGCAAATGTGATACTTTGCTTTGTCTTCTCTGCCATTTAAAACTTAGGTGTAAGCACCACTAATGCAGTTGCTAAACCAGGTGTCATTGTATCAGATTTTAAAATAATGTGTGCAGCTGAGTAATTAAATGATATGACACATATTTATTTAAAATGCCATTTAGTAGAGTAACATCACTACTAAAAATGGGAGGAAAAAAGGAAAAGCAGAAAAAATGTTCATGGTGCAACATACTAACATTTATCAGGTTTGATGACAAGAATACTCAGCAGCAATTCTATAAATCAACTGAGACACTCTGTTTTCAAATAATAGGGTAGCAAGGCACTGTGTTTCAGGTACAGCACAAGCAGTCCTGTAGTGGGCCCTTGCAGAGCCACAAAATTTTTAGCAGAGCTGCTATTTCCACTGCATAGTTCTTTGTTCATGGTACAGAACAGGATTCTTTTAAGTTCTCACCAGTTTTGAAGTCCAACATGCAACTTACTGGGTCACATATATGAGGAAGATTTCTTACTCGTTGCCACAATTGGACAAAAACTAAATACATATTAATGCACAATTAGTTAAACAGCCTATGTCCACACACCATTATCGAAATTTAGGTTAAGAAACACCAAAGAACAACACCAAAAAAACCCATGTTCTTTAAAACCAGTCTGCTAGTCCCTGTAATAACAATAAGACACTTGGGAATACCAACAGGAAAGGTATTTAATTTCCTAGCTCTTTGTCACAAGGTTAGCAAGAGGCTAGTTCTTGTCTCCTGGCAAGGGCAGGTCACTGTTCATTCCACTGTTTACTGCTGTATTCTCTTTCTTCTTTTCACTGCTTTAGAAAGACAATACTTTTACCCACCAAAAATGCAATTATAGTGCATTTATTCAATAAAATGGCAAGGAAGACACAGGGGTTGGGATTTGAACCTACTGAAATTGTTCTGCCCTTTGCTGACCATGCCAGTCACCCTATATGTTCCAGGAAACACGATACACATAAAATCACACCCTGGCTGCCTACACAGAAAAGCTGGAAAACAACCAAAAAGCAATGTGGTCGCACCAGCTCTCCTTCAAGGAAGGAAAACTGGGAGGAAGGAAGGGAGGCAAGAAAAGGAACACAGAAGTTTTATATGAAAACCAAGAACTGAAAAGCAGGGTAGCATGCATTTAAGATGCAACCCTGAGGCACCATGGTTTTGGACAGCTGGTGCATTCAAGAGGAAAAAAGTGAACTGACAGGTTTGTGCTGGCAAAGCAGACTACCAGCACTGCCATGAAGAAGTATGGTGGTCTTGTCTGCTTTAGTACTTGGGTGTTTGACTTCTTGCAGGCTAATGACTGACTTTTAGCCCTTCACTAGCTCCTTGTGCTTTGTGTCGGCTGTGCTCATGTCTTGGCCTAGTGTTAAATTTATAAGTGACATTTGGAAGTGACTGACAAGCAGAAAAGTCCTGCTTGGCTTCAAGGTATGCACTGAAAATGAAAGTTTGATTCCATAGTTTTTATTCATGATACAAAGTCTCCATGCATATAGAGAGCATATATTTTTAAAGTACTTATTTATAATTAATTAGGAAGATTATTGAAGAGAAGGTATTACAAAATTTGATTGCAGGGTTAAATCCAGTAAGAAAAGTTTGAAATCTTGTATCTAAGCTTCAATTTGAAGTCCATAAGACTCTGTAACTGTAGTAGGGGCAAAATATTAATGAATTCAATTATAACTGTCTTTATTTATTCCATCTTTGATCCTATTCAATGGTTCCTGTGAAACAAGACAAACTGTAAAGCAGTAGTAATATTAGCTTTCTTTTCTTTTTCTTTTTGTCTTAATTTTTTTTTTTTCTGAGTAGTAAGTAAAAAGTCTGTAAACATATACTTCAGTAGGTGGAATTTTCCTTTTCTACTTGTGTATTTGTTTGCCTCTTGAAATTTTTAAGCCAAAGTTCAGAAAATGGTAGAACATTTCTAGTATGCAACTGTGATACTGTCTTTGCAGCAACGACACAAATATCAGGAGTTCAGAATCAAGGATTTCTTTCTTCAGCTATAATTTGCTCATAGTGGACATTTAAATGTATGTATGCATGTATGTACTATTATGTATTTAAAAGTAAATCCTGCTTGTTGTTATGGTTTTCAGGTGCTTGAAAGGAAATCTTTTATGTCGTCTTGATAATTCCTTGTTAAGTAGATAAAAGACAAAAATCCCAATACCTAGAATCCACACCTTGGGTTTGGATTTCTGCTAGCCAGCAGGACTTTTAATGTAATCCTTACATTAAAATCCCCCATTTAGCCAGAACATAAATGTATAAATAAGTTAATAATTTACAATTGCTAAGCTGTTTCAATTCAATAGGTCAGGAAGTATACCAAGTCATCAGCAGCATTAGTCATGATTGCATTAGGGCCTTTGGTCCTCCAAAAGTGTGTTTTAAATGCATATATCACCTATCCTTGCACAAAGTCTGGGATACCAATGGAAAAAGATATTTAGAAAATCAGTTTTACAATGGAATTTCCATTTGTAAAAAATTCAGCCTCCATTTTTCATCACACTTTTCTGCTTTTGAGCTACATTTAGTTTGAACTCCATATAGGGAGGCAACACTGACCTTTAATGAAGAAGGCTGAAAATAAATGTTCATAAATTAAGCTGCAGAATGTCATATTTCCTCTGAGGATGTTATAGAACAATTTGCTACTTAACAACTCTGGTTATTGACTGTATTTAGCTGCTTAGGTGCTGTCTAGTTGAGAGTAATCACATGAGCTACATGTTGCTGTTTTGCTTCCTGGATTGTGCTAATGCTATCTAATAGCTGCTGAAAAAAAAAATTCTTATTCTACTAAATACAAAAGTCCTCTTTCTACAGCATTCATGTTGCTAATATCTAGCCTTTCAGACCTGACGAAACAAATCCAGCAGGAGTTTAAATGCAAAGTATAAGCAAACATTCAAAGAAAATGCTTTCTTGCATGGTGGTCCCAAGGCACTCACTTTCTTTAGGGAGGAAAAAAAAGGGAAAAGACAGATTTTATCAGGGATAGATTTTACTGGCTAGCAAAGTTTGTGCAGTTAAACTTTAGCAAGGATTTTACCAAGTCTAAGCAGTGAGTCTAGCTATTTTATTACCGTAACAGTATTTATATTCCAAGTGTGCAGGTGTCAGTGTTCTGTTGTTTGGTTTGGAGCTGGAAAACTATGGTGGAATGACAGAGTTCCCAAAAGTCCAGTTTTGCTTTGATTTGTGTCCTGTTCTGAGACAGAGTTCACAAAATTTGGTCAGGACTATTGCCAGCGAAAAACAAGAGGAATAACTCATTGTTTGTTGCTTAGAATTATATCACTCCAAATTTTGCCTACTGCTTCTCTAAATTTGCCATGAAGTTCAAATTTCTTTAATGATCAGTAATTAAAATCCAAACTATATGTATTTATGGTACATTTTTTCTCTCTAAATTTAGATTGAAATCTACATCAGCCTCAGAAAATGCAGAAATAAGAACACAAGACATTAGGTGCTGGAGAGGGAAAGCAAAAGAACCTATTTATCATGTGCCTGCAATCACTGCTGAGTGATGTATAGTAATTACAAGTTTGGTGTTTTTTTTTTTTTAATTGTCAGGCTTCTGACACGGCAAGGAAAATTGGTGACAAGATGATGGATTGGTTTCACCACATTGGCTTGTTGATTCAACAAAACTTAAGTGGATATTGGCATTTGTCATTCAGCTTTGGACCCCTACAGACTTCTGCTGCTGATTAGTCAAATACTTCACCTCCTTGTAATTATTGTTTCAACAGCAGAGGCTCCAAGACATTCTCAGGGGAACCAACTTTTACAGCATAACTGCAAAGAAGTGCTACTTAGTACCAGTTGAGTGAGAAGAAGTAAGCACATGGGAAAAGGGAAGTAATCAATGGCAGTGTTTGAGCAGCTTAACCCTGTTGGCCCTTGCATGTTAATATATTATTTATGCATTGCTTCCCCAGCAGGAAGAAATTAGAATGATTAGCATTTTCTCTTTATCTACTGAAAACCACAAATTGGAAAAATGTTTGCTTGTATTTTTGTTTCTTCCCTTTGAAAAGCTGTGAGGTCAGAACCACCTCTCATCATTTGCACTTATTTCCTGGGCTTTACTTCAAGAGAGTTTTCTAATCATCTACAGGCAGTCTGTTTTACGAAGGTTAAAGGAAACTTAGTCAGGTAAAGGAGGTTAAAATGGAAGAATCTTTCTTCTAACTGGAGTAATAGATAACAAACACACTTGCATGCATTGAAATCCACCATGTCCTTCCACAAATGGTATTTTACTATTAAAAAAAATAAGTCCTCCATGGCTGTAGCTGAGATTGTATAGTAATATGACATGATTGCAGTGTAGCAGGATTTGGGGTATTCTGATAGAGTAGCTGGGGTGTCCCAGAAATGACTAGAAAAATCTTAAGGTCATGTGACCTCTAAGTTGTGCACTGGAGAAGTCTGTGAGGCTTTGTTACATGTAAGATTATTTGTTGTGATATGAGAAAGATTGTTTGATATTTTGTCCAGCGCTTTCCCAGTAATACAAATTTTTAGGCTGCATAAAACTTTGCAGAATGAGAAAGCAAAGATGGAAACCCCCTTATGTGAGGGGAGCTGCCAAAGACAGAGAAAAATAGAACAAAAAAAATTGCAAAGTGAGAGTAAAATACATCCTGGGTATATCAAAAAATGGAGAGGATTTCATTCTTCTCCAGACAGACTGTACATGGCATTTATGAAATGTGCTGGAAAATATCGTGTAGACAGATTAGATGCTTGTATGAGATCACAATTACTAGTCGGTGACTTCAAGAGTATTAAATAGGAAGGAACTGTATTAAATAGGAAGGATCACCAGAAACTGTTGTGAAATTACCATGAATTTCAATGTAAAACAAGTAAATCAAATTCTGGAAGGAAGAAAACTTTTGGAGAAGCAGTTATGCAGGAAGTGATCTGAAGTGTTAAAATATGTGACAGGCTAGACATGAGTTATTATTTTGTAAAAATATTTCTCTTTGAACACAAACAAAAAATGGGGTCTGTAACCTGTGCATTATTAGGGATGTCTCATCTGAGCCACTGCACTTAAAGTGCCAAAGAGTCTAGAGCAGTTTAACAAATCAATAGAGTTCTAGACAACAGGACCAGTAGAAAGACTGTGAATAAATTGGTAACATTTTTTATTCTAGAGAAAAAAAGAAGAGTAAGTGAGAAGAGTCATAGAAACATTACCAAGGTGGGCATAAAAACATACCAAGATGGGCGGGGGGAAAAAACATTAGATGCTACAAAAAATTTTCCAACAGAAGGAGCAAAGAAGCATAGGGACATTGTGGTGTCATCACCAGGTGAGCTTAGTAAGCACTTATTGAACCAGAATGATTGTGAAAAAATTGGTTTGCCTTATAACAAAATGATAGATCAGATGATATGAGGTGGCTCTAAGCCTGACTTTGCTGCTTGCTTAAAAAGAGGAAATCATCCTAGGATATTTTGGATGCTCAAAGGGATACTAAGTAAGTTTCCTAAAGGCACTAAATTTGGAGGAGCTGTTGACTCCCTGGAAGGCAGGGAGGCCCTACAGAGAGACCTCCACAAATCAGAGGGCTAGGCAATTACCAACTGCATGAAGTTTAACAAGGAAAAGTGCCAGATTCTGCACCTGGGATGGGGCAACCCTGGAGGTACAGAGAGAACAGACAAAGGGGAATGAGATAGCGGAGAACAGCACTGTGAGAAGTGACCTGGGGGTTCTGGTCGATGGTGAGTTGAATACAAGTCAGCCCTGGCAGCCAGGAGGGCCCCCGTGTCCTGGGGTGCATCAGGCACAGCATCACAGCCAGGCTAGGGAGGGGATTGTCCTGCTCTGCTCTGCTCTGCTCTGCTCTGCTCTGCTCTGCTCTGCTCTGCTCTGC
>VXAX01000301.1:0-59269 GCA_013399835.1 Leptocoma aspasia
ACAAAGCAGGCAGAGCAGGCAGCCGTGCAGGCCCGTCTGCCACGCACATTCCCATAAATGGAATGGCAGGGCCAGCGGCCCACATCAAAGCATGGAGTTTAGCAGATTTCCCCTTCCCCTCCCCCTGAGTCTTTGAGACGGAGACTTCATACTCCAGAATTTAATATCTTTTTCCTCCCTCCCCCCATCAGCCCCTTTGTCTGTGTCTCTGTTCTCTAAGAGCTAACAGATGTTGATGCCATATAGTTTCAAAGAAAACTTTTGATGCCCACATAACTCATTACAACTAATATATTCCAAGAATGCTTGTAGCTCAGGAAACACTG
Source organism: Leptocoma aspasia (assembly GCA_013399835.1). Classification (NCBI taxonomy): domain Eukaryota; kingdom Metazoa; phylum Chordata; class Aves; order Passeriformes; family Nectariniidae; genus Leptocoma; species Leptocoma aspasia. Next base: position 327 of record VXAX01000301.1, read on the forward strand.
GGGTGAAAAAACAGAGGAGAAGGGGCAAATGGCTACACTGAGTAAGCCTTGAGAGAAAATAAATAGTTCACTTCAAAGTCATCAGGGAATTCTTTAACAAGCCCTTTCTTCCGCAAAACACAGAACAAATTCAGCTGAGCCTAGAATTCCCAAAGGAAAAAAATGAGCCCAAACCCCATACAAATGGCAAAGCAGGGGGAAGCATCTGAGAGGTCTCCTGGCTCGCCCAGCAACAAAGTGCAGCATTCTCAAGGTTCACTATTCCCAAGCAACCTGCACTGTGCCAGGGCACAAAAGCACTGCTGAAAAACAGAGACTGTCAACAATAACAACACGGAGAGCCCTAGAAAAAGCTAACCCTGTCCCTCTGCACTGAATGAATGCAGACGGCAACGAGGTTCATGGATCACTGTAAATCAGCCTTAAACACACGAAGAAGACGCGTCAAGAATGTCACAACTAAAAACAAGAAACATCCCCTCATTTAGCAAAAGCAGGTGATTGCATTTTTCAGGGCAGGCAGGTCCGTGTTCTTAGCTGTTTTCTAGGATTACGTCTAGAATATAACCCTCCATAAATTTTGCTAGCAGGTCTCCTCCTCTCCTCTGCTGCTCCAGCACACAGCTGCATCCTCCCCTCTGTTTGGTGAGAAGCCCCCCAGGAGTCACCAGGGGTTGGTAGGGAGAAGGCTTGAGAAAAGGGGGGAGGGCGAGAATGCGATTACATCAATTTCCACAGCAGGGGGATCAGATTGCATCATTGTACACAACTTGGGGCCCACTCTTTTATCCCTGATGCAGGCAAATTTCCCATTGAAATCAGTGGGAGACTCGTCTGTGCGAGGACTGCAGAATCACGTGTTCTGTGATCACAGAATTAAAAAGCAGTCGGAAGCCACACCTGGCAGCACCTCTCTCAGTGGTTCTCTGCCCTCCATTGGGATGGATATCAAATCACAACAAACAAAAATATAACACCGATGCTAAATCTCTTCTCCCCTCATATACAAACTCCCAAAAATCCACCACTGCAGTTACTGTCTAAAAGTCTGTATAAAGTTCTCGCCACTGTACTCCAGATTTCACACAAAGCAAGTAACAATGAGAAAGAAAATATCAGCGGGAGGCATACATTGACATCTCTCATCTAACAACTAGAAAGCAAAGAGTTTTAAAGGTTTTAGACAAGCAGGTGTATTCTACTGCTTGGTTTTTTTCCAGGGGTTTAGTTGGAAGAGGAGAAACAAAGACAGCCCTACTGCAGAAGCAACAACCTATGGTCTCTTTCTGAACCGTTCAAATACAAAAGCACAATATGTGAAACATTACTTTTTCACTGCTGCTCACTTGCAAGCACCACACTTTGCATCCACTCACATCTGCACGAAAATTTTCCTTGTAGTAGCTCAACAGTCTCCCCAGTTTAGCTGCCGCTACTCCTGTTCACACCTTCTTTGCAAAATAATTATCCCTCAAACACACCGGTAAACAGCTTAGGAAAACCAGAACTGAAGTCTTTCATCAGATTTGCTGAGGATAAAATGTGGTTCCTAGTAAAATGATTCCTTATTATCTCTCCTGCCTCACTGTTTGGGGGTAGGTCATTTCCTCTAGGGAATCATAAGGAAGGCATCCTCAAGCCTTGTGGCTTTTTAAGTTAAATAACATATTACAGAGGTCATCCACCACATTTCAGAGCATTAGGAAGCTTCAGCAGGAGAGCAGGGAGCAGAGCTGCTCAGGTAACTCAAACCTAGTCTGTGGCTGAGTGGGGCCAAGGTGGAAAACACCAGGAGAAGACAGGGGATGGCACAGAAATACCAAACACTACTGAGCCCTTAGGGAATCAGAAGATTTGGAATTCTATTCCATAAATACAAACCCCTATCAAACTCTCAAAATAATGCACCTTTAGGATCTGGGTTCTAAGTTTGAACAAAACTCCCCACCCTGTCTGCACTGAGGGGACTGTTGAGCACTGGGGAGGCTGGGCAGCCCCACCAGGAGCTGTGGGGCTGCCTGGTGCCAGTGGCTCCATTGTCACCAAGCCATGGCTTCTGAGCTACCAGGGCAGCACCAGGTCAGGAACTGCCTTTGGTCTTCACTGTGTGCAATGCCCATGTTTTTCACCCCTGTCAGACAGCATATTCTAGTGGGCTAATTACATGCTCCTTCAGTCCCACATGCACCAGAACACAGTGAGGAAAAAAAAAAACAAACCATGATCATGAAATATACGATATAAATGTTATGTTTTCATTTTCCTGGTTAGGCCTGGTTTTAGTTTCAGTTCAGCCCTATCATGGCTGTTTTGTGACACCAAAATAAATTGGCCTTTAGGATGAAAAAAATAACAAATAATAATTAGGACAATACCTCATCCAGACCAAAAACTTAGCATCTATTACTTTTAGTGGCTATTGGCAGCGAGAGCTGGAGTTTCCCCCAAGTAACATGAAGCACAACAGGAACAGCACAGTGACTGACGTTTTACATTAAAGAGAGACTGAACTCCAGTCTGGGGTTCCTCCTAAAGCTGGGGATGCTTTGCCTTAGAAATCTGCACCTATAGCAATAGTCCTGACTTCATACCACGGCTCTGCTTTACTCAAAACCTTAACCACAGAGCAGCTGATACATCCAGCTTATCAGCAACCTTGCTGGACTCTCTCAGCTGTTTCTATGCAATGAAAATTAGCATTCAATAGATTTAAGTTACCTTTGCTAGAATTTGTCAAAACCCTCCCCCAGTTTATAGACAATCCAGAGCACAGAACCTGTCAAGTGCCATCTCCTTCAAATGGTCTCAGTAACAGGAGACCAGCAATATCCAATGCTCTCAGAAACTTTTTTTTTTCCACTCTCAAGCAAATTAAACAGAAATAAAATTATTTAATTTTCACAAATTCTTTTTTAGCTGTCAAAGATACCATCAATAGATTTTCAACTGTGTTGCCCTGAACAGTAAAGATGTAGACAGAAATCATGTAGATGTGCATATCTTCCTTAAACAGAACTTCAGGTGATACACACAGGAATTGTGCTACAGGTAGGAGGAAAAATACCCTACTTCAGCCAGCCAGGATAGAGCAGATCCTCATTTTGATGCAACTCTGACACTCTGGACATGCAAAACCCTAAACTTTGGGCTGGTGCCATGGTTTTACCTCCTGAGCTGGGCGGAATGATGCCCAGAGACATCCAAAGACCTTGGAAGGGCATTTGAGGCTGTTTTTCACCATTTCAGGGAAAATGTTTGGTTTTCTGATGGTGTGTGTTGGAGAGTGTAGGTTTTGTTTGCCTCATTGCAACAACAGAAAGGGTAAGTAAAAAAGATTCATTTTGCCAAATACTAAGTTTCATCTCAAAAAAAAAACTGATAGAAAAACATAATGGAGCCTCACAACTATGGACAGTTCTTGTCCTCAAACAAAGGAATTGAACTTGCAGTGACCCAGCCAAGCCTGGGTTGCTGAAGCACCGAGGGAGGTAATATTTATAGGACCTCTTTCAAAGGCTTTTTTTGCCTTGTTCTCCTATTTCCATGAACAAGAATTCCTGTATTACTTAGCAGTACTGTATTGCTTAGCCATTACCCTTCTGCAGTACACCGTGGCAGGGAGCACAGCCTGCTCCTCAGGGTGCTACACAGACACACAAAGCCTCCCCAGCGCAGGGAAAGGTACATGGGGGGTTATTTTTTACCACCTGCAGGTGCTTGCAGTAGAGCAGATGCCACCAAGCTTCCTGCAGTGACCAAGCCCAGAGAAAGGTGTGTGCACAGGCCTTGGGCAGCAAAAGTGTGTAACTCAGCCCAGGGCTCACGAGTGCACAGGTACTTCAAGATCAACCCCCAGTGACAGCAGTGTGTCTCCAGGCACAATGTTATGTATGATTTCAGACACAGTGAGGGTGCCTGACAAAAGCTAGCCTTGGCATCAGACTCCACGTAAAATGGGAGAGGCCAAAGCCAGCACTGTGAGAAGCCAATCAAACCAAGGATATGGGATATTGTCAAAAGCCATGAGAGCACCATTTCCACGTCCTGAGCACATCAGCAGGGCTAGCAAATCCTCAGTGAGCTCTCCTTGGAAAGGCACAGCTCCCCTTTACACAGGTGGCATAGGAAACACTGCTCTGTGACTAGCACAAAACACCTGGACAAAAGTGCAGTCACTTGGGATCACAACAGACATTTTCTCTTCCCACAGAGGGTGGGAGAAAGCTGAAAGAGAAACTTAGGGTACTTCAGTTTCATCACCAATCCACAAAGCCCTCAGCATGTGATTGTGACAGAAACTGGAGTTTTAACAGTCTCATCAGGTTACCATCCCGCCTTTCTCTTTTAAACCAATTTAACTCCATCTTTGTGGCAAGGTTTTGTACTCATTTGCTATGGTTTATAACATCTTATTCAAACATAAAGGCCCGTGGAAGTCCACGTTTTTACAATTTTTAATGTTTTCCATGAGGACCAGACACATTTGGGAGGGGAGGAAGGAAGGATGACAACCCAACGCAGATTACATGGAGAGCAGCAAGCTTGACTGGCTCCATGCACCTATTAAAGGGACAGCAACATTTTAAAATTCACATTTACCCAGAAAAGTTTTACTTAGTCTTATGTAAACACCAGAAAGGCATTAAAGGAAGAAGAAAGTCTCAGCATTTCCAGACAGTTCATTTTGACTTTAGAAAGATTGTTTCAATTCAAGCCTGGTGGTGCTTTTAATATGCTCCAGAAAGAAAGGCACAAAAAGAGGAGTGGTGCAAATAATCATGAAAATAAAGGAAAACAACACGGAGACTTTACTACCCCAAGCCACCTTCATTTAAATTTTTAAATATGAATTAGGGGAAATATTCCATCACAGTCATTACTGGCATCTCAGTTGACATTATTTTCATGTCAAATGCTGTTTAATGCTGCTAATTTTTAATAGCTTGTATTTAAAGAATGAAATAAAATTAACACAAACAGATCGTTCTCCCTAGGCACAACTCTTAATTTCAGTCAGAAAAGTCTGTCAGGCAGCCCAGATTGCATCAACAGCTTCATGAGCTCATGACACACCAGCAGCATAGCACAAACTGTTGCCCAAGCTGTCCTGGCAGGACATGCAAACCTTGATTTTGATCCCAGTTTTGCCCTAGTTTCACATTTCTGTAACTGCAGCAGAACAAAATCAGAGTGGCTGGAAATAAAATTGTGCCTTCACCGGACATTCAAGACTGTTTTCTAGTCAGTTATAGCATCAATATCAATATCAAAGTAAATATTTTAACTTAAATTGAAAACTCTTTATATTTCTTCCACAAGCAAAATATTAAGAACTCTGGCCTAGAGAAAGATAAAAGGAGCCAATCTCCCCTTTAAATTACCAAGCAAGCTTGGGCTTTGACTCCTTTTTCAATGGGAAGTCAAAACGTCTGACTCCAATCAGTTTGTATAAACCAGCTTTTGTTTTTCCTTTTACCCAAATGACTCCACTCTTAAGGATTTATTGTAACTGGATTGCTTTTCTACCCAGCAGGGAGCTGTAGCACTAGCAAAGCTGTTCCACACAGTAGGTTTTCCGCTGATTGAATTTCTAGACTTTCAGCTCTTCGGAAATGTTTGCTCTTGTACAAGCTGTCAGAGGGAAATTGTGTGCAGTCGATTTTGTCTCAGCTAAAGCCAGGCGGGGTTCCATATGCAGCCAGCCAATGTGAAATTGAAAGAAGGAGGATCAATCAAATTGCAAAGGAAAAAAGGTCTCAGCACAAACAAATAAAAAAAAACCCAAAGAAACAAACCATACAACAAAAAAAGGGCACAGGAAAGCAGATGAGAATGAAAACCATTCCTGCAAATAAGTGCATTAAATAGAACAAGCAACATCCTTTCTTAAAAGGAAAGCTTTTATTTAAAAATCACTAAAATAAGGGCTAGGAGCCATGTGAAGAAGTTGTTCCATTAACCATGCACAAAGCCAACACCATTGTACTGCTCCCACTCCAAGCTGCTGTATAATCCCTCATCCCTGGAGCAGCCCACCCTACCAGCAGCCCCAGCTGCCAGTACCACAGCACAGACACAGATTCTGTGCTACACGGGCTGCTGGCTCTGTGTAATCAGGAACACACACTGGGAAGATGTAGGAAGCCACTGGAAAGCACCTCAGCTGCCATGCATGTCACAGACTATGGAGGGTGATTTAACAAAAAAGATTTTTCAGGCATCACGTTCTCAGGACCTTACAAAGACGCCAAAGTCACCTCCACTCCGAGGGGATCATTGCCATCCTCTTGCCACACACAGGGTCTAATGGTGCCAATTGCTGTCAGCACCTGAGGTTCTGTTCTTTGGAAATACAGTAATTGACAGGGCCAGAAGTGCAATGGGGGCCAACACAACCAAGTCAATCAGAAGCAAAAAGCAGAGATTAAGACATCTGTATTAAAGGTCTCAAAATCTGATTATGAGCAACACTTGCCTGTGGTCTGGTCTGCAATAGCTTATATTTCTAACTCGACTGCAAGGACAAATTTTGGTCCTAACTGCATTGCAGGGAACAGAAATGCTTTTAGACATAAGCCAATACTTCCAAATGACACAGCAACCCATGAATGTGACAGCACAGGTGAGCATTGGACTGGGAGTCTCTGCCCTGCCAGCAATGGGCAGATAAGCCTCACATTTAAGTACACCATAACAGAACCAGGAGTGGTTGCACTGACACCAGGCACACCATCTTGCCTCTCCGCTGAGGTTTGTGTTGTGACAACCCTGTGTTAGAGAAGTTGTGTCACCTGTATTATCTTTTAAGAAATATTTACATCTAGTGGGTCACCCTCTTTTGACATGCAGTGGAAATCAAAAAGCCGTACAACAGGGGTTTGGTTTTAAATTACTGACTCGACCTTACAACACTTTTAAGACCTACTGCCTTGTACTGCTCTGGACTTACCCTCATGTCTAAGTTCAGGAAGTAACCACGCAATATCCCTACTGTCTGCAAGGACAGTCATTCTACCTTTTAAATATATAATGGGGAAAAGCACCTTGCAAAAGATCTTTCTTTGAGCATCCCAAGTGTCTGCAACAGTGACTGGTGAAGAGCCTCAGTGACGGTGCAAAAAGGAACCTTCAGTTTACTGTGCACTGTCTTTCCTCAGAAGACACTATACAGCGAGAGAGGATGACATCTATCATACAACAAATAATAATAATGAGGATTTTTGCAACAACTCTTCCCCAGTCAGCTGTCTTCCATTAACAGTGGTTTTCTCTCTCAGTTCCTCCCTTATTTCACCTGTTAAGTGTAGCTCAGTGATTTTCCTGCTGGGAGTCTGTTCAGACATGCTTTCCCAACTCAGCACACTGACAACCTGACATTTGTGCTCCTAATCAAGAGTGCACCTCGACAAAGCCCTGATGATGAAAGGAAATATCCTGGCTCCAAAGTCTTCTAAAGGGCCACGTGCCTGACGAAGGCATTTGCACCACTATTTGCACCATATTTAATGAACCTCATTACCAAATCAGTTGTCTGCTCATGTTAGTCACTGAAGAGTTTCCTCATTTTTTCTTTACCTGTTGGGAGGCTACAGTTCCTCTTTGACCATAAAGAAAAATATTGCAAAGAGAAAAGAAAGAGGGCAGTGAGCAAGAAATTCCTGATACACAAGAAGGAAGCACAAGGCTGCAAATGACCTGAAACTTTGATCAGTCTGTCCTCCTGATACTATTAAAATTTACTCCAGATGTCCCAGGCATTACTGCTAACAGTGCCCCAGCCCAGAGCTGTAACCATGTACAATAGCTGAACAAAGTATTGCCTTAAGATAAAAATTCACTCATAAATCCCAACAACATTTATAGAAAGGTTATTGTTCTCCAGTTAGGATACATTGACATTTTCAACTAAATGCAGATTTGATTCAGACTGACACAGAATTTAAGATTCAATATTGCAAATGCACAATCTTCAGTGTTCTATGGGAAAACCAGAAGAAGGACTGGTTAATTCTTCCCATACAGTCTGAGGATGCTCTGATTGCATGACAGACTTTTTGCTTCATTATCAATTTCTACCAATTTTTCTATTGAACAATTTGGATTGAGGGCATGTGGCTGCACAAAGTGTGAAGAATTATTCTGGAGCTCACAGACATAACTGAAGTAAGGCAGGTCAACAATTGTCCCTAACCAACTGCTTAATTCCTTAGATCTATTCCACTTCCAGGTTCTAAAAACCAGAGAACAATATCTGAACTGTCTATCAAAGCTAGTGTTCTTCACTACAACCAGCCTTAAGCATTCTACATACTTTGCTCTATTTACCTGCTTTGTATAAAAGCCTGCCTTGCTCTTTTGCTTCTAAAAGAAAAAGTTATGAGAGAGAAAGAGAAATGACTGAGTGGAGCAAGAGGGCATTTGGGGACTTTGGAAAAGGAGGAGCACAGCTTGGAACCTGACAGCTCACCTCCATATTCTCCCAGAGGAGACACCAACGTTACCACACTAACTCACCTGGGCATTGCACCAGAAAACACCAAATTCCTCAAAATGTAAGAACAGGAGTTTGAATGTATGAGTCACTCTACTCTGATGTGTGCAATTACACAAAATACATGTTGTGGATTTGCAACATCTCCCATTTAAGTAAATGGAAGCTTTGCCATTGACTTTCACGGAAGGAGACCTTATTTCCAATGCTTAGCATAGGCCAGCTGCAGGTTAATGCCCTAGACCATATGTCATGCCTTGCAGATATCACTTTAGACTACAATTGTCTTTCATCCCAAACAAACTGCTGTCAATCTGCCTTTATTTGTTTCAACTATCACCTTACAGTTACTACTGGAAACTACCAACACACTGCTTTTGAAGGAGCAAGGCAGTTTCACACAGACCCAGGATAATGACAACAGAAGAAGATAAAGAAATCTAGGAGAAGGTAAAGGGTTTTTTAAATTATTACTATTTTTAAAACACAAAAGACATGGAGGATGGAGGAAGTTAAGAGGCAAGGCTTAAACATACATGAAGACTGGAAAACAGATGCAGAGAAGACATTAAATGCACCCAGTAATGGAAACCTTTGCACAGGCACTAAAGCTCACTCAAATGTATAGTTCTTTTGAAACCAACTTGACTCCTTAAATGAGTAAATTTAAATTTGCAGGATCAAGCATCTAAAATGAATGCTTAAAATAAAAGCTACAAGATATCAGAATATCAGTACTGCATCACACTAATACTAATGTTAATCATCCCTCATTAAAAACAAACTTCAAAGTGGTACAAGAAGCCTAAATGGTAATATAGGCAAGATTTAAATGTGATGATAGAAACAAGGCTAAGGTATGGAATAGCACATGCAGTGAAAAGGGAATAATCAGGAAGACTAAAGCAAAAAGGGAAACCAGCAAGGACGACAGCAGGAAGGAAGATGGGATGTATGTACATGAAGAACAAGCCCAGATGTTTTATTTGTGATTTATTCAGGGCCACAACCTGCAAACATTTGTCACCTGATGAAAAGATTAAAGCCACAGACATTACTGTGAATTTCAATGACCTGGGTCTAACTCTTCAGGATATTCCTAGATTTGGAGTTGCAGGGGCTTCCCTTCTAAATGAGCACACACATGAGCATCTGCAGGGTTTGATCATTAGCTCACAGCCGTTCCTGAGTTCCAAATTTCTTACAATATGGTTCCAACAGCCACAGCCTTATCCAAGTGAGAATGAACTGCTGGGAGTGTGACAAAATGTGGTGCAATGCAGAGACAGATATCCAGTGGAGACTAATATTTCCAAGAAATTATGAACCAATTCTACTGCTCATCTGACAGAAATGAGATGGGCTGCTGGCTGACACCAGAAAGCACTGAGAACACTGCCCTAGTGAGAAAAGTTTCTGTTGCATGTAAATGATATTTCCTCAGATCATGTATATGTAAAATATAGGTTAGCTATCAACACCTAGTACATACATGGAACTGCTTTAAACAAAAACAAAACCAAAACAAATCAGCAAGAATTCAAAAGAAAAAGAATGGATATGAAGAAAATAACTCCATGGATGATGTCATTCAGTAAAGCTCTTCTACAACCTTACGTTATGGAAAGAGAGGGAGACAAATTCTCTGTCAAATTTCTCTGAACAAATTTCTGCCAACAGTGTCACCCTGCTGAAGCAGCTGACAGTGCAGGTCCTCACCCAGCAGCAGCTCCCCCGTGCTGCCCTGCGCTGTCAGTAGTACCTGAGCAACCATTTCAAAGCAATCCCCAAAGATCCTCAGTGAGCTGTTCTTACATCAGTGCTTCCAGTACAGACCTCACCCTTGAATGTATTCTATGGGGCAGAAAGCAGTAACTGTCTCCAGGGACATAGCTCCAACGTAACAATCCATAACAGGGATGCTGGAAAACAATAAAGACCTGAGAAGTGGGAAAAGTGCGGAGAGACAGGCTAGAAAAACACATATCATAGAAGTAAAGGCCCTGAAAGTTACATCAAGTTGATGGAAAAATGAACTGCTCAGCTGTTTATTGTAAACCCACAGTCCTTCCAGGCTCTCCAGGGCCAAATAGAAACCCCAGCAGCTTGAGTTAGAGGAGTGTCCTTAAAAATTGACCTGTTGCAGGCTCTGCAAACAAGATACAGAGGGTTTGCAGTGCACAGGAACAAAACTTTGCACAATTTTCTGGTCCATTTGAATTAATGGACACTGGAGACTCAAATGCTGCTGGGAAGCCCTGGGGGAGACTGTTAATGTGTGACAAGCTTTTGACTTTGGGAAACCTGAACACAACCTGTCTTAGATCACAAAACACAGTCTGTGGGATAGTTTTGGCACACCAGTTTAAAAACTCTCTGCCCTAGTATGGGCTGAGGTGTTTCACATAGGCTGGCAGTATATGGATTTCACACTGAAGTCTGAGATATTCTCTATTTTCTCACACAGTACTAAAACCAGACCATTTTAGCTCAAGTTTATCGACTTTTATGGCAAATAACTCTGCATACCCAGTATTTATCCATTGTAATGTGGCATCAGAATCCCTGTTAACAGCTTAATTTTGTGAATCTCTTACATAACGCCTGCAAAGAAAACTTTGCAGTACTGAGCTTGTTATGGGTTGGGTACTCCTTTGCACCCTGACTGAATCCTAAATGTACCAAATAAAGCTCCATTTACTTTAGCTAGGGATATTTCCATAGGCCTGTTTCGACAGGCAGAGCTCCTTCCCCTCTGCTTTAGTGTCTTTTCCATTAAAGAGTAACAAAGTTTAAAAATAAATAAATAAATGGAACAGGAAACTATCATAGCTTCAAAATCTCACTTTCTGGATAGAATTTAGGACAAGGGACAATACTAACAAATACAATTTGTACCAGACTTTAAAGCCCACATGCTCAAGCCAACAATCACACACATACACAAATTCACGCTGTGAATTCTCGTACACGTTTGCTGGAGATAACACACAAAAGTTTGTTTAGAGACCTCTGTTCTTTTTTTTCTTTTTGGTCACTGTGTTTATTTTTGTTATGCCCTTGCACACAGAGCCTTAGCTCTCCCCTTGCAGTGTGCATTCTGCTCGTGTCACGGAAGCAGGAGGGGAACAAGTTTCCTGACTGTACACAGCATGTCACCACACCAGGACACTCAGAGTCAGGCATGCAGCCCTCTACAGCCAGGGCTGCATTTAAACCTTCTGCTAACAGCCCTGGGCAGGCAGGTCTGTCACTCTGGACATGTGAAACTGTACTGCCAGCCAAATGCAGCTCCTTTGAACAGTTTGTGTGCAGGGTAACCAGGCTGGCTCTGCACTCCAGCACAGGCAGCTGTCACAGCCCTCCTTGCCCGCTCGACCTAGGGAAGAGTGAAACACAGCCAAGGAAAGAACACGGTTCAAAGGCCTGAGCCTGAGAGCAAATGCTTAAAAAAAAAAAAAAAAAGGAAAAGGATAAATAAGAACAAAGAAATCTTAAGCTGGTTTGTCTGTTTTTCAATTTACACAACCGTAAACAAATTCAGAGGTTTATTAGTTTATAATGCTTTTTGTGGTCATGTAATTCAAATGTGAGCTTTGATTTAAGAAATGGAATTTGGCAAGGAAGGAGTTTCAAGGCAGCCTACTCACTTTCCCATTAAGAAGATTAAAAAAGAATTCAAAATATTTAACTTTGGGTAATAAGGTCTATATTTGTGTAGCAACTAATCTTGTGCTCATGCACATCCCAATTTGGTACTGCACTTGCTTAACTTTAAGCAAATAAGTACTTATGACTTACATGACTATGACTTCCCACATACTTCAGGAAACACTAAGTGCTTTTCTGAAATGGGGCCATGATCAGATTTAAACAGTGTTCTTTAATGAGGATTTACTCATTAGGAAAGAAGGTATCCAGAAAAGCCACTCAGCCTGTTAAAAGCCAGCCATTCACCTTAACCAGCAACTTTTTATCTAATTTTGCTTTTAAATAAAGCTATCCTACATTCAAGGGCGGAATCCACAGAGAGTTATTTTAAACAGAACATTTCAAGTTCAGCTAAATCTGGGAAAAATCAGAGCCTGGACTCTTAACTGTATCCGGACTCGCTGTGCCTATATGCAGAAGGGAGCAGCACATAATCCCTTGGTGTACCACAGCCACTTGGGCATTCAGCCTTAACTCTGAATGTGCTGTCTTGCTTTTGTAATCCAACAGGCAACATCCATATTTTCCGGCCAAGTTCTTTTCAGTTGTGATTTTTTCCAGATTTCAGTCATTACTTGCATGCAAAAGGAATTGAATCCAAGCCTTAATGCTACAATAGGCTCTAATTGTATACACCACATACTTTTAAACACTAATCCTCCTCAAGAGCAGCAACTAAGAAATAGCCTCACTTGGCCTTGAAAATACAGGATGTAGTTAGGAATATGGGAAAAATTTACTGAAGAAATACCATGTACTTCCCCATCTCCAACTCAAAGGTAAGGCCTTTGTTTTACACTATGAACACTCATGATTTCATTTAAAAGCAAGTTTAGGTCTTTATCACAATTACTATTATTCTGCTATTGCTTTAGCAGTGCCCTTTTTCAGGTGCTCCTGCAGAAAAAAGTCTTTATTTCACAGAAAGTTACCCTAAAGAAGAAATTACATTATCCCACATCCACACATAGCAATGACCATCCGTTTAGCTGTTTAGAAAAACATTAGCAAAGCCACAGAAGCTGCAGCTTTCATAGCCAGTACGGATTTAATTTTCCCAGTGGGAAGAGGGGGAGGTTTTTCCTGAGCAGGTACATCTGCACACTCCAGAGAGGCTGCTTGGCCTTACTCCCACAGCACTACTGGTGGATGGGCTTGTCTGCAAAAGGAAGCTCTGCTGGATTTAAACAGGAGGCTTAGTTTTAAACAGAGTTCAAGTGCAAAAAGCCATGTGGACATTTATTTCATGTGGTTTATTTTTGCTTGGCTTAATTGATTTTGAATCATTTAAAGCCAAATAAAAAAGATAGCCAGAATCCTTAATGCCCACAATGGAGTCTTCACCGTTCAATCCAAATTAAAGTAGCAGTTTATTTAAACTAAAGTTGTTGTGTATGGACGAGGCCAAAGCTAATCAAGCATTGTCTCATCACAATCCCAGCAAACAGTCTGAGCAGAGATAATGGCAACCTCTGCTTCCTGCCACAGCAACTAGCAATGAGGGAGGAAGGCTCTTCTGTCCAGAGGAAGACCAGTTTGGACTATGCAGGGAAGAGGGAGAGGGGCTTCCTGCTAGATGGGGCTGGCAAATCTATTTCTGTGCCAAAGAAACAATCCCTTCAATGTCCCTCCAGTGTGTTGTCGAACCTGACCTGTGTGAAATTTGAGAATGGATATAAATCAAAGGGAGAAAAAGTAATAAAAAGCTCCCGGCAGACTTGATGACATGTTGATAATGTTCTCGTCCTGGAGTCAGGGTGACACCAGCCCAAAGATGATATATAGAACTAAGCCCACATACCGACGATTTACTGGCCTAACGACAGTTTTCATTGATCAGAGGCCAACAATTACTGGATTCCTTCCCACTGCCTATTTCAGTATCAGGCTCTGGCGTACAATCAAAACACTGGCCCTGCTTCTCCACAGTTCATGTGCCAACTTTGCAGTGGATGCTCAAGCCAAGCAAGAATGATATGCAAATCTGGCAGGTGTTTGGGGCATACCAGTGCTGCTCAAAACCCAGCCATAAAAAAGGAAACAGCAGACAGGCCAGGGGAGTCCCGATCTGCTCCAGGAGGGCTGCAGGCTCTGTACAGTACACAGTAAACAGGTCCCAGAAACTGGAGACATGGCTTTCAGGCAACAACAGAAAAGCTCAATTATTTTATCTCAGTATAAACAAAGCACATTCTTTATATCCCCTCCAGATTGTCTAAAGGCCTCTCTTGCCACTGCAGCTTATTTCAAAAAGAACAAGAACTTACAAACAAATAGAGCATCCAGTGCTGGTACCAATCACATAACATTCCTTTGTATTTTGTTTTGCTTTGTGTCGTGAAGTAGGGAACCAGTAGAAAGAGATTTCCTTCCCAAGTGTATGGAAAATGGATGTGTCAAACTGAATTAATATCTGCAATAGCACATTTAAATGGCCATGATTAAGCTGCTGGAACGAGATGAATCAATGCAGGAAAGGTGCTGGCAAAGAAGTATTTTTCCAGTACATTACTGTCTCTTATAGACAGGCAAGTGCATGCAATTTGTCTTGGTCTATCAGGATTTACCTATTTGTCCCACAGTTAGCATAGAGGAATGCTGCAAATTTCCAAAAGCTTCTATACACCTTTTTTGGGACCCAAAGAAAAGTGGGGAAAGGCTCCAAATAAACAACTCCTGCTAAAAGATGTAATTTCCTTACCACGAAACTCATGAAACACACACATTTAGAAACTACACAGGAGTTCAGACTGATACTACAGCATCTTTGTACAACACCTTCTTTAAAAACATGCCACTTAAATACTTTCCATCTCTCTTTCTCATCTCTCACCTTCTATCCTCTTTCTCCGTTCCTTAAATCTGATTTGGCCAAGTTTTTCAACAGAAACAAAAGCAGCTCTAGAGTTCAGAAAAGGAATTACTGTTTTAGGAACACAGACAATGGAAAATATCTTCTTAAGAACAAATGTCTTTTGAAAAAAGTTTCTTTCAGCAATTTCATGAGCCATCACAGTTGACAACTTTTAGGGGAAATACAGGCAAAAAAACCAATGTGGGTTTGAAGAAACTCAGAAGATTTGGGGTTTTCTATGTTTCAATAATTCCTGTATAAAATGAAGCTACCATCAGAAACATTGTCAACATCTCAGGAGAATAACAACCACCACCCAGATCAACCTGAAATTTGTGTAGTTTCAACCATATGTTCTTTTTCTTTAAGAAAAATTGATACAATACACTTAAAATATTTAACCCTCTTCTGCAGAAGGGGAAAGAGTCTAACTACAAGAAGAAATTAAGCAGCTGAGTATTCAGAAGATGCTACCAGCACATACTCTGAAAAGGACTTTTCCTCCATTCAATCTTCCCAAAATTAAAACTTCCAAGAAGAGTCCAGGAGGTTTCAACACTAGTAGATTTAATGGAGAGAATGAACTTCTGTATGAATATTTTGCACAAAGGAAGACCCCCTCAAAGCAGATGAGCCTGACAGCCTTTATGTGCTGCCCTCTTCAATAATGGCCATAAAGCTCTTCCTGGCTGCCTCCATCTAACTTAATATGGCATTTTATCCTCCATGTCTATTCACTCCTGAAATGTGACAGGCCAGTAACCACAATTATTGGCATTGCAGCCACGCCTACATGGCAGAACCCTGTCCCTCTGAGCACTGAACTGAGCCTGTGAGTGCTGGCCAGGCTCCTGGCTGTCCTGTGCAAGTGACTCCTTGTCATCCCACAGCATTTCCCCAGGAATCAGCACCACCCTGCCTCAATGGCACTACATTATCACAGAGGGGAGTACATGAGGCTCTCTAAAGACAAGCCACAGCCAGAGCAGCTCAAGCACTAAAAACACATTTATTTTTTGCCCAATGCAGGCAGGTTGTTGGAAAGAGCTTCTCTATCTTTTGCCTTCTAAAGGATTAAATAGAGAATGAACAAAATGGAAGCAGAGCTGAGGAACATGCTTTTGTTTTCCTTCTTATGAAAGGGGGAAGAATTTTCTTGAGGGTCCCCATGGAATACATACTTCTTTCAGCTTCTTTTCCATTCAGTTGCAGTACTCACCTGGATCCTAACTCTCTCCTGCAACTGCTGAAACCAACCATCTTTAGTAGTTCCATATCTCTACTGCCTTTTTTATTTTTTCATTCCTGGAAAGGGATTATTTCAACAGCATATTTCAGTGTGGAATGAGAAAGTGGCATTGGTAAACACTTTCTGTCAGAAACTGATATTCATTAATCTGAGCCCAAAAATTAAAGGAAAGCCCCACCTGAAGTGTTGGATCTGCCTGCCTGCATCACACATCCCTTGGGAGGAAATTCAGGAGACAGCTCACTGAGAGGAGTGCCCCCATTGTGTTATGGTGTTTGAATTAATTCTCAGCCTATTTTGACCATGTACCCAGAGGACATAGTAAGTTTGTTGAAGTATGTTTTCTCCCACCCTTTCATATCACTGCTCTTTCCTTCTTTCACTAGTATTTAGGCAGTCTGGTGTTCATCAGCATGCCCTCCTGGTCAGGCAGGCATCTGTTTCAGCTTCAAGTGGTCTGTGAGGAAAATCAAAGCTTTTAAGTTCAAAGAGGCTGAATTACCACCTGAAGAGAGTCCCCAGTACTGTACACAGTAACTAGGTGTGTTTCTAAATATCAGATTTTTGGAGATGAAATAATCTATAAGTGCAAAGGTAAAAGATTTGTTCACATCACTTACTTTAAATAGTAACCCTACAAATCAAGGTTAAAATTTTCTTTTCAGGTAAAGGTCTTTCTCAAGGGACTTGCTTTACATGCATGGTACCCCTATGCTGTCCATCCTACACCAAATGCAATGATAGGGCCAAATGTCATTATATCAACTTATTTTTACATCTGTACAGAGATAATATCATGATAAATAATCAACTTTCTCAGTTGCTGAAGGTGCCATACTCACAGAAGTGTACTGTCTCTGACAGTTTTTCAGGGCCTCCTATGTTGGATTTGTTTGCTGCATTTGATTGATCTTTGATGAATCTGGGTTATGACAGTGAACTATTGTAAAGCATTGTCTGTTGAAATCAGGTCAACACTGAGTTTATTTTACACCTTTCATGACATATGAATGATTTACAATTTTTTCCTAAGCAGCAGGAGATTGTTTGATGCTGTTCCAAACTGTCCTGGACAGTAACTACTCACACTTCTGAAACGTAAGAGTGCTGTAGAAGCTGCCAGAAGCTCTGGCATTGCCTACAGACAAAGGCAGGTGTGAGGACATCCCACTCAAGCAGCACTCTGTCCAGAAGTGGAAAGTCAGGTTAAGTGTACAGTCAGGCAAGGGAACTTCATATTCATCATAGAGGCCAAAACTTCCTCAGTAAGACTCTCCCAGCCCTTCACTCAGGGCTTCTTGTTGGCTGGTGCAAGGTAAATTTTTCCAGCTTGAATTCAAAGGATGGGTTACCTAGTGAAAACTCCAAAAAGTATTTGTCAGCCTTCAGAATTTGTTCCTGCATCTTTATTATGGCTAATCTTTCCCATTTCTGCTTTTCCCCACTGCTTCTATCTCTCATTTCAAATCTCAGCCTTTTCACCACATTAGCTTTTCTTTTTCTGGACAGCTGGGGATTTGTGTTTATGTACTGGAGTCAACATACATCAAAACATTCCTACATGCCAAACCTCATAGACTTTAAATGTGTGCCTAAACTGAGAAACACAAGAAATAAATTTGCAGAATTAAACTTTAAGTAATTTACCAGACCAGTTGCTCTAACTTCATCTTCATCATCCCTCCCTCTGACCTGATACCAATAATCTGCAATAATGCAAGTGAAATGAAAACTAGGTCTTTGTGAAATGGTAGCAAAAATAAAACTAAAATGAAAGAAAGATGAAACATGGAGTCATGGTGCACTGTGCAATTATGATCATTAAATTTTCCACTTCACTAAGTGAAGGTTCTACAGGGCTGATCTCTGCAAGTGGCTGTGAAGTAAAAAAGCAATTTTCAAGTATTTCTGCTCTGTCCAAGTAATAACTGAGTAAAAGGGATATAAACCCCTTCTTGTTCGCAATTTGACAACATCTGACAGAACAAGTTTCTCTACACTGCTATACTGAAAAAACAAAAATCAAAGCAATTCTCCTCCTAACTAAGAGGCCACACCACCAGACAGCACAGCTGGGAGATCTGGATCTGCTGCACCTACCTGCCCAAGTGGAATTCTTCCCTTTATTAATCTCTCTGGCAAGTGGTGGGGCTGCCACTATATTTAGCCAGCTCATGCAGGACTGGCTCCTGCTGTCTTCAAAAGGCATATCAGGTGCTGATGACTATTTTTAAACAGGACATGTAAACTTCCCAAGTGCGGTGACCCATGAGTTTGGACATTCTGCTTTTAATCAAGTGAGTTAATTAACTACAGGGCTCTAAAGGAAAAAAAGGCATCAAAGAGGAAGAGCAGGCTACAATAAAACAACTCAAGATCTGAGTGATAGGAGCTTCTCCTACTTCAAGCACAACTGCTCAGGGAAGGAGTTTTTTTCCCCTCCCCTTATCTATGCCACTGAAATACAGGCAAGGCTTCTTCCTTCCTGCAAGAGGCTGACATCATCTTTTGGTCAAGAAAGTCTCTAGCACTGATATTACTCACTCTCAAATGAAAAGTTATTCAACAGACAAAATTTTGTCCCTCAATACCATGCCACCAGGAGGATACTAAGAAAGTATTGAGATCCATGTCTGAAAGTAACTACAAACTGCTTTACAGACATTAAGAGAACCTTGTAAAAAAAGCATGAGAACTAGCTATGGTATGAGCAGTGATGGCAAGTGATAGGTTGGTACAGGATGCAATGGGGGTTGAAAAAACTTTAAGGTATTTTCAAGGGAGATAAAGTATGTCATGCAGAAGTTAAAGAATTTTGAGAGAACCAATCACAGAACCCAGGATTTCTAATAACCTCACCTACTTTGTAAACTTCAGCCAATAATCCTTCCACAGGGTTGACAGGGTGACAGGGTTATTACTTCTTCCTTATGCTAATTATACATATGGTGAAAAAGACATCCAATATTTTCAATCATTCTGAGAATTTAAAAAAAAAACAAAGGGAAAAAAAAAAACAAAAAACCACAAACCAAAACAGCTTATCATTGTTCAGGGTATTTACAAAAACTCACACATCTCACCTCTAACACAGTGGAGCTGTTATTTTGAGCTGTGCTGCTGGGGAAAATGCAAGGATTTTCTGTCTGTTCAATGTAAAAGGCATATACAAAGAGATATGGGATAAGTCAAAGTTTAGCACAAGGTTGAGAAGTACTGCAAGTGCTTATCCAGTTCTGTGACACACAGGCAAACACTGAAAACACAGAGAACACGATGATCAATGGACAAAACCCCCCTATCTGCAGAAGAGATGCACCCACTGTTGATAGTGGGTGTGATGTTCTGCTTCTGCAAAGATAAGTCCTTGGTCCTCTGTTTTCTCTCCCTCTGACACATGTACACACAAACACACTGTCCCTTAAACACCACACTTAACAAAGTGCAACAGAGGCCAAGCTTCACAGCAAAGGTTCCTAAATCTACCCCTTTTTAGATAGATGAGATTAATGTTTTCGTGTCAGCCTGCTGACATTCCAATTTGCTCTCTGGCTTAAAGGCCTTCCTTAAAGCAATGAATAAAGAAAGGACAGTCAGCAGCTTTCCTTTCTTCTTTTCCTGTCATCTGCTCTTCTCCATTCATACATATACATGTCCTCTCCCAGATTTTTACCAGTGCTTCTTTCGTTTTCTCCCTTCTCAGCCATTGGACATGGTTGGGTTTTCTTTTTCCCCTGAGAGACAGTGACAGTTTTGGACACAGTGACTTGCAGCACACAGAGTGGACACAAGTCTATCCATGGAAACTTGATACATCTCCTCTGGTTAAAATAGCACAACTAACTGTAAAATTTCAAAGCAGCTAGACACTGAGCAGCTAATCCTACCTTACTTACCTCCTGCTATATATTCAAAAATAACAGCGTTCTGCATGCTCTAAGAAAATTCTCACCCCTGGTCTATATATATCAATAGCAGCCAGAGGAGTCAGCCAGAGCTGAGTCTGGTTCTGCCCCAGTAACACAGACGGCACATCAGACATCCCTGCTCACGTGGCTTACCAGAAACTGTCCCAGGGTTAAAACTGACCTCACTGAAGTTCCTGTTTCTTTCCACTGATGAAAGGAGACAGCATGACTGGCTCAGATGTCAACATTTACCTTGTAGACATCTAAAGTTAGCTGAGCTGAGCTCCAGACATGACAAGGAGTACAGGGCACTGCACAGTGCCTCAGCAGCTGTGACCAGGGGTGCTGGTAATGACAAAGGGTAACCAGAAATTAAATACAGCTTCTGCTGTATTTAATGTAATTAATGTATTTAATTTATGGGAGTACTATAAAATCTGGATATTTTCCTGTGCCCATTTTATTTAAATGAGATGACAAAGCTGTTGTCAAATTAGAAATGGAGTTCCTATTTGTAGAAGCTGAAAGTCTTAGAATAAAGAAAACAATGGCAATTTATCTGAGTAGGTATTGCAGATTTTGACTGCAGCTTCACTGCGTTGAGATTTGAAACTTTTCCAGCTTAGTTATAAGTCACAAAACTCTTCATAGTTCAAGTCATTAACAAATCCAGAATACTTTTCTGTATTGTGTCTCATGCAGCACATTTGTTTTTCTCATTTGTTGTTACAGACAACATTCATGCCTTCAGTACCCTCTTTCTTGGCGCTCTGCTGTTTTTCCCACTTATTTTCATTTCTAACCTTTAATGGCAATTTTGAAGGCAAATCACAGCATTACTTTCATTACTGCTTGATTCAATATGCTTATTTGCTTAAGAAATGCTCATAACATCCCCACTGCAATGCGGGCTGATTCCCCCAGACAGCTTTTGCTGATTTTATTGTATGCTTAGTTTGTTTAATAACCTAGTCCTCAGATACAAGTCATCAAGTCATTTTGGTCAGCCTCATTTCTGAGCAATCAAGTCAGCTGTTTAAACAGTGTGCTTCCACTTCTCATCTTCAAGGTAAATTACTTCATTGGGAAGCAGAGTATTGTTAGCAGCATCTGCTGTGGTTAAATTAAAGGCAAGAGTCAAATTCTCTCACTGTTTTACAAAGACTGAGCAATTTTTTGAACTAACTAGATTATTGAAAATTTGTTATATAATTTAGGAAGAAAAAAAAATTAATTGAAGCAAAATAAAATAAATCTCACCTCTATTTGGTAAGAGACATGTTCAGACACAACATGTTTTCTGCCACATGCTGGGCTTGCAGTAGGATAACAGAGTTCAGAGGCTTCCCCACCATTCACCATGTCCTATAAAAGCTAAAACTAAACAGGCTTTTCCATCCATCCCTCAAACTGATTTGAGCTGTCGTTTACACCAGTCCCAGGGAAAGGATTATCAAACCGTGAACTTTCAAATAAGGGTGAACTCACACACATCTGGTAACCTGTAGAGGTCTTTCAACCCAATTTTCTTCTGGCTGCCAGCTCTCCTTAACACTCGTGATACTCATTCATGGATCCGATTTAAAAGAAAACAGTTTCCTCTGACAAATTTGGTCATGGGAGAAGGCTGTAACAAGCAAATCTACACCTCTATATGGCAGAAGTTCTTCCTAACTGAAATTCATAAAAAAAGCCATT
Organism: Leptocoma aspasia; assembly: GCA_013399835.1. Taxonomy (NCBI): domain Eukaryota; kingdom Metazoa; phylum Chordata; class Aves; order Passeriformes; family Nectariniidae; genus Leptocoma; species Leptocoma aspasia. The sequence goes on from VXAX01000301.1 coordinate 22,238, forward strand.
TTTTATCAACTTGTGTGTGCTTTTGAAGTTGTAAGTTTTTCTTTATTCGTGTCAATCATTCAAGCCATCAGATGTTCGCTTTAAAAATAATAAGGAGAGCAACATATATGTTAAAGGAAAATTCTGGAAAGCACCAAAGAAAATATTTTTCTTAGGTATTTAGAAAATGTTGGGCAACTTTGTATACAAGTATCAAATTTAAGGGAAACTGAAGTTGCAAAGCAATGTCTCCAAGTAGGTACAATCCTGAGCTCTCAGCTCGGGTGTCATTCAGGAGATGGACTCCTGGAAAACTTTGCCCTTTGGATAAACGTGTGGCCTCTTGCAGTGGTAGTTATGATTCTTTCATGTGATATCAAATGGTACATGAGCAGATTTGGAGAATCAGCCCCAGCTAAACCTCAGGAAAGTGAGAATGGGTTTTTAAGTGAGGGCCAGCTTGTATTTGGTTAGCAGGTTTTTAAAAGCATGTGTGTAAAAGGATACTGCTGCAAAGGAAGTAGCCCAGCTTCAACTCCCATTAACCCTTGACAGGTATGACTTAAAGCTGAAATCTCACACCTTCCCTGGTTTAGTTTTAAGTGCTCAGATATGTACATAGATAATTCTCAGATTCCCAGGGTTTATTGTTCCCAGCTCCATCTAATGAAGAAACATCCTCACAGTGTTTATTTTTTGAATGCACTAGCAAGTCTCCCTGCTCTCAAGTCTCTGAATGCCCATTTCAGCCAGCTACCAATTCGTGTCACACTGTAATGAGCATGAAATTGAACTATAAACCACACTTGGCCAAATCAGTATTAACAGAGGCAGGGGAAGTAAAACAGGAATAAGGGAAACCCAGTTCACAGCTGTGCAGATCATAACTAAAGTGCCACATGCAAGAACAAGATTACATTTTCTAACAAATTCCATAGAGATTAAGTCATCAAAATAATTCTGGTAGGGAGGATGGTTAATTCCACTAAACAAATCTGATATACACAAAAGGAAGTCTACTTCCTCTAAAGTGGAACCTATGATAGATTTGAGAATAGCTGTAATGGCTAAAACCAGAGAACTTTATGACCATAGTAATGCAGCTGATTACACAATTAGGCAAACTTTGAAATTATCAGCTGCATTTTGGAAGTGTCTAAAAATCCAAATATTCCCACTCTTAAACTCAAATGGAAGATATATTCTGCCACACACAGTCTTAGGAGGTGAGGGACACAAATAAACAGAGTACTGGAGAAAAAGATCCAAAGGAAATTAAACTACTTATTTCCAGTCACGGAAGGATTCAATAGAGAATTGAAAATAGTGTGGAAGTCCCTCCATCCCATCTCCTGAATGATGACCCTGAGGCTGTACATAATTACAGAGGTATAATAAAATGTTCCATGTAATACTTGCTTTGTCATCCTTCTTGAATAGACACAGACACAATGCCAGGCAGTTTTAGCAGAATGCAAAGGAAAGTTAAATTTTTATTCTTTCCCACATCTCTATATTGGATATTTCATGCCTCTGAGGAAGAAGGAGAAAAGGCAGACTCAGGTGCAGCTTTGCTGTGCTGGAGCAAAAATCTCTTATGGTATAATTCTGCCCTAGGACACAGAAGAAATTTTGCTTTTTTCAGAGACCAAGAAATGATGAGAAAGAACAGACATGGAAGAGGAAGAGAAAAAAGAATGTCCAAGACAAGTTGAGGTTAGACGCTGAGTTGGAAAAAAGAAGAATTAGAAAGTGACGAGAGACAGAAAATGAAAATATTGGTTAAAAGACCTAACATGGCTAAGCAAAGTATTATTCCATGGCTTTAGGAGAGCTCTTCTCAATACTGGGCTCTCGAGACAACTCCAGGGAAGCTTCTCCTTTTCTCTGGCACATTTATCAGTGACATGCCAGCACACCAGGTCAGTGTAAGAAGCAGCTCCTCATTGAGCAGTCAGGAATGAGGAGACTCAGAAACTGAGCAGGGCAGACCTGCTGCCACAGTGCTGCAGGCAGTGTCCTACTGCAGTGCAGGGAAGGAAAAGAGCAGGAACAGCCTGGGGAAGCAGGCCCAGCTCCAGTTCATTCCCTCTCCATGGAAGTGGCACCTCCCCCCTTAGTCTGGATGCTGCACACTTGTACACATACAGCACAATTATAACCATTCAAAGAATATTTTCTTTGCCAGACAGTACTATTCTAATCATCCACACCACTCAGTTTCAAGCTATTGTGTCAAATAACACTTAGACACAATTATTATTAGTAGTAATAATCTCACCACCAAATTAATGTGTTTGCCTCAACATGAACATCACACCCCTTAGGATCAACAATTAGAGAAAGTAAAACATTCAATAACCAGATTTTACACAATACATAGGTCTGCTGATGCATTTGCTTTTCCTATCCATCAGGTGCTAGTCTTTGACAGGAAATTAGGAATGGGTTATTGCCTCCAAGAGCTGCACTCTCATCCCAAGGCAACATCCAATAAATACACCAATACCTCTGTTATGCAAACATCTCTTTGTGGGAGGACAGGTGCTCTCCTTGTGTTTGGTCTCACATTAACCTAGTTCTATTCATCCTTAAAACTTTTTTGCCCCCAAAAATTATCACATATTATTAATAGCAAAGGTGTAAGTAAAGATCAGACTTAGTACTCAACAAATTAAACCCACAAGACATTATCTTCTTTTTGATGTTTAACTTGGGGTATGTGAAGAGAAAAATTAATGCAAGGTGAAACAGATAAACCTTATATGCAATATTGTTTCTCAATACTGCCACGTTAGATGAAGCAAACATGCAAAATCAGCTCGCAGGATGAGAGTTGAGCTATCTTTCTGCAGTCTCAGAAGCAACAACTCTTCCCTTACACATAATAAATAAAAGGGTTGAAAATTTGAGCAGTAACAGAAGCCCCAAAGAGCTTCAGACTGCTAACTCCCTGTGGTAGTATGCCAAGCCAGCAGAGGGAATGGTGTGGTTTCTCCTTGGTAAAAAAGAAAACCAAAATTTGAGTAAAACATGCCACAGTCCTGACCAGTGCTGTCAGAAACAACATGAAGAAAGAGCTGGAATCTGAAATGCTGCTGGTGGCTTGGGCTGAGTTCTGGCCTCAGGAAGAACTGGTAGGACTGTGACTCACATGGAGGGAAGTTAACAGGACAGGTCCATGAGCCAGGTGTTAGGGCAAATGTCATCACTGGACATGACCAGAGGTTCTCCAAGAGCTGAGCAGTCTGAGTTGCCACTGTTTGGATAAAACAAGGCCATGGATATGGTTTCCTAGGAGAGCAGCTTCTAAAGTTCATTTCTGAGCCAAACTGAACAATCGAGAGAAAGCTCACTTTTACCATACACACAGAAACAGAGGTGAACACCCCAGTAAATAGCCAGGAATGGGCAATGCCCTGTCAGCATCTCCCAGGGTAAGGTCACCACACAGAGGTGCTGGGCACCATTTGCTGCCAAGCGTTCACATGTGGCAAACCAAGGGTGGTTCTGGCATTCCCTGCCCGCTTCCCACCTGGCAGCCTGGCTCCAGCTCCCTGCCCGTGCTGAACCACTGCATGAACCACTGCAGCCCTAGCAGAGCCCCCAATCCCTGTGCTGCCACTCCAGCAGCTTCTTGCTCCACCAGCAAACAGAAAGATGACAGAAACGAAAAATGAGAAGTAGAGGGGGAAAAAGAATGATCTGGGGAAAGGCAGATACAGAGGGAATGAAAGTAGTAATCAGGAAGAAGACATACTGCACAACAGCAAGGAAAGAAAACAAGTTCAGAAGGCACAGAGTGGGATGAAAACCTTTGAGTACACAAGAGCTGAAAAGGAAGATAAACAGCAACAAGTATCTTTTGCTACTCAGGGCCCTCCATAGAGAAAAAAAGGGGGAAAATTTGCCTCTAATTAGAATTAACTACTTCCCTTCACCTCCACAGCACATCAGCTTCCAAGTTTCTCTGTCAGTTTTCTCTTTCCCTGTCTGTGCTAGGCACAACACTTGTGTGGGGTTCAGCCACCTGCAGCCCCTGGGTGCTGCAGAGACAAGCCAGGAGCCAGTGGGAATGGCCAGGGGCTGGCCCTCTGCAAAGGGGCTTTCACCTGGTATCACAGCAGGAACTGTCACAGTCCATTACACAGACCTCAGATACAACAAAACAGTGTATTCATTCCTATTCTAAAGAAATTGCCATGTTCATTTGGACATGCCTATTAAGGCTTAGAAAAAATAAATTTGAGCAACTGCCAAATTTAAAGCCTTGTATTTGATAATATTTTTTTTTCCCCCAAGTAGCATAATGGGCCTAATCCATATTGTGGGCAAGAATCCTGTAAAATTTAATTAAAAGCCCAAAGCTGGTAAACAAAGTGATAATATGACACCAGAAATACAACAGTTTTGTGAGGTTTCAATGTAACTCAAGTCACAGGTGGTTCACAGTCCATGAGTCCCTTTGTAGTAACTACCTACTGCACTTTTTTGTATATGTTACACACTGGGGCTTAGTGCCCCTAAATGTTTCCTGGAAGAGGAGATTAAATAATTATCTTGGTATACTTAGCCTTCGCTAAACAAAAAAATATTTCCATTTCCACCCTTTGGGATTTCATACACCCTGAAGTTTGATGGTTAAAAGTGCTGTACTAAGTACTAAGACAGATAATAAAAAAGGTTCAGGCTTTTCTCCAGGGAAATGTTATGCTGTGATCTCACTGTTTTCCCAGATAAATTTCATTGCATTGTTTCTTTTGCAGCAGTTCTAGACCCATGTGAATGCCATAGCCAATACCAGATGTGCCTCCACGCACTTGCAAGAGAGCTCTGAACAAAGAAAATCCAGGAGAGCTGGAGTTCTGCTTAATGAGAACAGCCCTGGGACAAAGCTTTAATAGTTTAACTAAAATTACATTCAAAACTTAATTAGCAGAAGCTCTGAACTCACAAGCCGTGGCCCATGAGTTCTAATACACTAATTAGCTAAGACACCCTTTAAAGCCAAGTACAGCTAAACCTTCCTGAAGAGCTGTCACGTGAGTCCTTGGATCTGAGGCAACATTTGTGCTGCACATGGGAAGTTCAGCATTATTTCACTACAGTGCTGCTGCACATACAATTACTGCAGGTCCCAATTACTCTGGATAACAAACAAACTATAAAATGTCCATAGCATATATTCCTACACACAGGGAAAAATCAAAGCAAACTTTAAACATGGGCTTTGAGCAACCTGGTCTAGTGGAAGGTGTCCCTGCCTGTGGCAGGGGGGTTGGAACTGGATGGTCATTAAAGACCCTTCAAGCCCAAACCATTCTGTGATGATCCTACAACTTACCTACAGTAAAGTGACCAAAAAACTTGGACAGCTGGACAAGAATTTTCAAAACTTCAGAAAAATTACATTTTAAAGAAGGATAAAAACCTTGGAAGTAAAGATTCATTTCAAGCATGTACAAATCTGATGTTTCAGCAATTTTGAATAAAATGTCACGTTTTTTGAAAATAAGTTTGGTGACACAGTCTGTCTGTTTTGACAGATTATATTGTCTGGGAAATAAAATTCAAATCCAAATCAGTTCTGGGTTATCCCACTGTCTTTAGTAGGACATTATTTAAGTGAGATTGCTGACTTCAGTAGGAAATTCAGTTGAGTTCAGATTTTGGGATATGAAGAAGTACTTGCAGGTATTGCAGAACCTCACAAGGAATACATACAGATTTTTTAAAGGTAAAATTTTCCCTTTGAAACGAACCTTGGAAAAGGTTAAAATACCTTTTTGCTATGTTGTACTTCACATAAACATCTGTAGTTCAGCTGTTACCATTTCCACAACATTTTATTACGGAAGTTTTCAGCATGCCTAACACAGTGGAGAATGGGAAAGAGAAAATTTAATTTAGGGACATCAGGGCAATTTGTATTTATTAAGGAGACTATCCTACAGTCTTAAAGAAAAAGAACAAAAGGAAATTTTACACTCCTGTGACAGATTTCCAGCCAGTGAAATCCACAATGCTTAATTTATTTACCTTTGAAGAACAAACAGAGACATTGCCAGGATTTGGATCTCTTGTGCCAGGGCATTTCAGTGGTTGAAACCTGATGCTTCTAACAACCAGTCATTAGTTTTCTTTCTCTGAAGCCTTATTTTTCCTGCTAAAAAGGTGTGTTTCTACCTTTCAAGATAACTAACTTAGGCTAAAATTAGACATAGTTTGCTACCCAATGGTTAAGAAAAGAGGAACCTTTCCAACAGGAAAACTGGGAAATCTTCTCTTTCCTTGCCCCCAAAGCAACCAGAACCCCTGCAGCATTATTGGGCTATTTTATTTTATTGGATCTTGGTCAGTTTATAAATGTGCTTATATGGCTGTCTGTAACCACAGGGGATAACCTTGAGAACCCAGAGGATTACTCCAGCCCTTTGCCTCGCTTTTTGTAATGTACATGTGACACTCAAGATAGAGATAGAAGGTTTTTAAATATATGGCAAACTAGACAGAGCCACCCCCTGGCTGGTGCTGACCTTGTGTGGCCAACCCTTGGGCACAGCTGAAGCACCTCAGTACACAGCTCAGATCTCTGAGTTTTAAAAATACACTTCTGCTGGGGTGATGTCCACTGCCAACACCCAGATTTGACAGATAATACAAACTAGTCCCTTTGACTAGGGACAAAGTACAGTGTGCTGTAGGAAACCCACATACATGTCTGAAACTGGGCCCTGGTTCTGATCAGAGACCCTTGGAGTCTACTCAACACATGGAACAACATCTCACCCACCCTGGTGGAGTGGACACTGGGCATCCATTCTGCTTTCACCAAACACTGCTGAGAGTAGCAGGCAAACATCAAATATTACACATTGCAACAGCCCTGTCATGTGGACAGGACTGTTTTACATGTGGAACTGTCTAAAACTCACACTGACACAAATCCATAGCTAATAGCTATTAGGGTGCTTACTATCTACATGAAGTGTCCTTCTTTTCAGCTTTATACAATGTACACAAGATCCACAAAACATCAAGGGAAATCTTAACCAGGAGTACAGAAAAACTTACTCCCAACAGGTTGAAACTAATAACAAAATAAAAAAAGAGAGAGGAGTACATCAAAGTACAGTATTTAGTTCTGCTTGTATGTGTAAAGCACTAAGTCCTCCCTTGAGGACACAGAGTTGTGATGTTTGCTCCTGCACTGTGCTGCCTCCGTTAAACCCATAGAAAGAGTTCAGGCCTCATGATAACTTTGCAACTGCTGATCCAGTAAGCTGCTTAAAAAGACTCTTGATCTCTCAAAGCAAATTTTTTACTTCCAGTTTCAAGTTACATTCCCTATTTCAAGTGACAGAAACAAGAAGAATCAAGCGGGAAAAAAAATTAAAATGAAGAAAAATTAAAATGAGACGTGCAAGCTTTCCATAGAAATCAGCCAGCAAGAATTCAGCCACAGCCACTGTTCAGATTTCAGTGCAGACTGTTCAAGGTAATAGGTTGGCAGCAAAATGAGGTTAATCTTCCCCCTTTATCCTGTAAGTAAATGTAGAAAGGAGTCTAGCTGGATCTGCAACACAAAAATGAGTTTCCATCACAGCCACAGCAGTGACTGCTGCTCTGCAGTTACAAGGAAATGCTTCAAGACACATGGCCAGGAAGAGAAACCCATGGAGAAAGAAAACTCATGAGGTTCATCATCCTGCCTCCCTTCCAAATCCTCTTTAGTCCCATAGGAGAGATAATGCAATCTAGAATTGGGTTAGATTTTCCACTGACTGTCAAGACAGACTGTCCCAGCCAAGAGGGCACTCTGCAGAGCAGCTGCTGAGCTCTCAGGAGCCCAGGCTGGGGCAGCACCCAAGCTCCTCTCTGGCTGCAAATGTATCCTGGCTTCCTTCTGTTTCAAAAAATAATTCACAGAAATGAGCAAGTTCACCAGAAAGACACCTAAGATAGCTTTCCTCTTCCCATGTTAAGTTTCCAATGAATTTCCCACAGATGGAGAAAATCTGATCTTGTGCCCTAAATCTCCAGCTTGTAGAACTGTTTGCTCTGTAGACTGTCAAAAACAAATTAAATGCAAAGGGAATTTATCACAGGCTTTTATTTCTAGTAAGCATCTAGGAAAAAAAACAAGCAAGCAAACAAAAAACAAACCAACAAACTCTTAGAGGATCATTAACACACTAGAAATGCATATCTAAACATGCAGAACAGTCACTGTGCTTTATTTTTGGTTGTAAAGCAAGACAGGTTGAATTATAGAATCCGTGTGTCCTCTCAAATTCAAGTGTTCCTGTCCTTCCCAGGTGAACAATGAATGAGCTGCTCTATAACAATGAAGCCCCCAAAGGCCCTGTAGCAGTTTGATTTATACAATTTAGACTTCACTTTAGTTATTTTCAATGAGACAGGGTTCAAACAATACCAGTTCTTATTCCTGCACATTATTGACTAACAGCACTGCTTCCTAATAACCATATTTGCTTCGTAATTATTGCAGCTAGAGTTTGCAAATAGTCACAAGTTTTATGAACAAGGATGAGGTATAAAGGCCTCAGGCACATTGAAACAAATCTCTCCTTTTCACACATTCACTCTCAAAGTGTAAACATGAAAAAATATTTGGCTCGTTTTCACTTTATTTAGGCCACACAAGACCAGGAGGTGGCAACATTTGGATACTACTCTCATGCTGAAATCTTGAGCATCTGGGAGAAAAAAAATACTATAAATAAAGCATATAGATGATTGAAGTAAATGGGGACTACACATATGAATCCAAGAACTTTATTTGGCCCATAAAATGGAAAACCAGCATCAGCTAAAACCACAAGAGAAATGGATATAATTTGTCAGGTCCAAATGCAAGAATACAAATGGAAATGACAGAGACAGAACACTAAAACCTCAAAGAGGATCTGCAATAGACATCAAAATACTTACAGAAATGACAGAGAAACACACTTGAAAATAAATAATTGAGGACAAGCCTGTTAATATAATTAGTTCCTCCAGTGCAGGAAAGGTAAAATAGAGTACGGAAATCGGGATGTGGAAAAAAGGGAGATTTATCACAAGTAGCATGCTTCTGTTTACAAAAAAAAAAAAAAAAAAGGAAAAAAATCCAGTTAATAGTAACTTTCTACTGCCACCTCTTTCCTCCTGAACCAGCACACACCCTCACCAGGAGCTGATTTATTTATGCTGTGCACAAATCCAGGAGGTTATCATGCCAGATAGTTTAACTACTGATGTCCCTGTGATTGTGACAGGCGAGTGCTTTTATGCAAAATATGACTTAAAAATCACACAGCTTGTGGAATGAATCAATAATTGAGCAAATCTGCTCTCTCATGAACAGTTTTCAAATTCCTGTAGAGTCCTTGGGCAATCAGACAATACACCACTGAACTTTATGCAGCAAGGCTTGCTCTTGGATTACACTTTTGAAAGCAGTGGTTGGCAGAAAAAAACATACCTATCTTCTTGCCAGAGCTTGATGAGCTCCTGTTGGAGATAAGGATGCCCCTGCAAAAACCAAGCAGAATTAGGCTTTTCTGGGAAACGGAGGTATAGGGAGTGACCACTTCAGAGTTTGTGTTATCAAGTGCCTTGCCAACACTAAAGTCTCAAGACAAGTACTATTTCACTTCAGTAATGTCTAGCAATTATTCTCCTCCATTTGGATCTCAGAATATCTCTGGATACAAGATGACAGTGTCTGCCCACCCCTCTGCCAGTCTATCAAAGAGCCAAGCCTCTCTATTGCGTGACTCCCAACTCTGATGCACACATTACATCGGGCTCAGCCTCTCTTTCAAGAAGACATTCTTACAGGTTATCAGGGCTCTCCTTTTTCTTCTCTAAGGGCCTCTGATCTAGAAAGAAAGAAATTTGCTGGGATTTGTATTCCCTTTCTGTTTTTCTGAAGCTTTTGGTATTCTGTCTTTCTCCTTCATGTCTGATGATTTGAATATCACTGTTCTGACAGACACATCATCTGCCTCCTTACAAGTGTTTCTATTACTCTTTCGGCTTCGAACTGATCATCGTTCTGATTTAAATGCAACAGTTCAGTTAACAACTTGTCTAAAAAGATAATCAAGACTCCTTTTCCTACATTTCCTTGTCACTTGCTAGCCTATAATACTCAAGGGCTTCTATTCCAAAATCTCTTTGAATTACAGCTCCTTATTCACTTCTGGAAGACTCAAGGTTGGATTAAACTTCTTCTATTGCTTCCTGTTACAATCTTAAAAGGACTCTTTTTGTGTCTTGCATTACTTTCCTTCCATGCTTCATATACTTCTTTGTCATTTGCACTTCAGTAGCACTTGGAGATCCCGACGAAACTGTCGAAAAGAGGTTTGCACATTACAGCACTGGAATAGAGGGGCTCTGCCCCAGGAGTTAGAAATGAAAAGAAACAAAGAAAGGATCATTATCCTTGTGGGAAGGATGAACAAGCAAAATACAGAAACAAGACTTGCCCAAGCTTACAAGGAAGTCTTTGAAGGATACGGAAAGAGAAGCCGGATCTCCTAGAGCTGAAGGGATCCCCATCTCCCCCCTCTGATATTCTCTTTCCCAGGGCACTTGTGCCTATCTGGACTATTTAATTATGCAAGACCAACACATAAATGTCTGTCATCTGAGTTTTGCAGCCTCCAAAAATCTGTTTTTCCAACTGCCACAAATGGAGTTACAGTAGAACAAAAGCAATTGATTTTCAAAAATGTGTGAAAGGAGTAAACGGGAATGGATGATCCCCATTCCCATTCAGCAGCACCTCAAGGTACTGAATGGACTAAAATGACTGTCCAAGAAATCTGGTATTAAATGAAGCAAATACAAAATATAACATCACTTCTAAGCAAAGATGAGATAATAATTTTTCACAAAAATACATTTACTGCTAAATGTCTTATATTAAATAAAATGTTTTTTAAAAAATAAAATTCCACAAGAACCCCAGCCTGGAGCATAAAATGGTTTATGCAACAAATACTTGTGAAATGCCTACTTAAAAAGTTAAACCCCCTGGAGGGCTTGTGAATCTTTTAGTTGTAATGTACCCCTGGAGAATTTTATTTTGTATCCGCCTAGCCTAAAGTTAAAGAGCACTTTTTGAACATGTTTGCTTTACTTGAAGCTAAAATCTGGGTTACTTGGGGGAGGGCAACGGAGAGTCTAATAAATCTTACAACATACTTCTTGGCAAGAAAACTACTTACTGGTGTCATGAAGAAACAACTTTACTGCTCTCTAAAGAAATATTGGTTTCAGAAGTTACTATTGTATTCAAGACACATGGAAGCTACATTAAATCAAGTTGTGAAACGTACTTTAGGAATTTTGTATTATTTTGTAATACGTGTTTAAAAAAAAAGTTAAATCTTGAAACAGATTCTGACATACTAAAAACAGGAGGGAAAAAGAAAGGAAAATAAAAGGAAAGTTTCTAAGGCTTCCATAAATTTTGAAGGAGGAAGTTTAAAACTTGGGTGTTCCTTTCCATAAGTCACATTCCACAAAGAAACAGCTTGATTTTATGTATATAGTTTTACCATTCAAACTTCAGTGGGGTTTTTTTAAGCTTCTATTTTCACCATTTAAAATTGTGCATTTCTAAGCACAGGAAACATGAAGAGGGAGCCCACCTGCTCTGAGAATACCAGCTAGAATATGTTTTCTTACTCATATTTGAGAAAGTGCCCTAACTCTTGGCTCACAATGCTCTCAGCAACTCTCTTCCCCAAATACTGCATCCACAAATGGATCAGCTAATTAATCTAGACATAATTAATTAAGGCCACCAGCAGCAGAACAAAATTGCTTTGCCAGTTGCCCATACATCTGGATGCCCTCCCATATGCTGCCCAGAGGAAAAAAATTGAGAAGCCTAATCTTCACAGAAGATCAACTGTGAAAACAGTAAAGTGAATTTAGACCCTTTGAAAGCAAGCAGATTGAGTAGCCAATTTATCCCTGAACAGGCTCAGCTCAGACAAGAGCAAGGTGCCATGTTCAATTCTGTACTTGAGGGACCATTACTACAAAGGAAACAAGTTGAATTCAAAGTCCCTCAATTTCTGTGCTTTCTGTTTGAAGATGACTACAGGAATTTGAAATTAAGTAGGTGACACAACTGTCCTCCTGTGGCATATTTGGTGCACCGTTAACAAAAAATGTTTTCTTGGAAGAATTTGCAGCCATATAACTAGCTTCTAGTTCTCCTTCCTCACATGATTTCTTCTGGGCTAAAGAAGCTAATTCAGTAAAATCAAGACAATAATTTTAAAAAAAATCTGCATATGAGTTAGACTCTGATGCTTGCAGTCTGTATTTCTTAATTCCAAAATGCACTTCCATTCCCAAGCCTGGATATAGCAGATATGGCCTAAGCCACATCATACAACTTTTGTCTTGTTAATCCTCTGTTGAATGCAAAGTGTAATTGTGAAATTATGGTCAGTTAGACCAAGTTTGTTGGTTTTTTTTTGTTTTTTTAAGAATGTGATGCTAATGATACAGAGAATTATTTCTCCAGCTGCTAAAATGAATCCACTTGTAGGCCAGAACTGGAACCAACAGCTCCTAAAAAGTGCACAACAATATTGCACATGAGCATCCTTTTCCTAAATGTGACTGGATTCAAAATTCTGTAGGACATTTTCAACATATACTTTTGACACAGCAAAGATTCTTTAAGGTAGAAACTTGTTCCCCAATTTAGCCTTATGTTTTGCTTCCTCCCTCACCATTCTCATGGCACTGTGGGCAACAAAAAGAGGGTTAAAAGGAAAAAAATACAAAAAAACCAAACCCTCAACACCTCAATGTATGCCTTTCAAAGTATCTCAATTCTGATGCATCTGAGAATTAAACTCCATCACAGGCTACTGGTAATTGAAATTAAGCAAGCAGCATATTTTCAAAACTTCAAATTCCAAAGTAAACTTTATTGGGAACCTCAGAATAATTGTCTCAACTCTGCAAATTAGAATGAATATTTAATGTTACACTGCTACCACCACAAAAGGCCTACTTCTTTTGATAAAGACACTGATTTATCTCAAAGTGTCCTGGGAGGTTGAAGCTGAAATATTGCAAGAGAAGCTGGCTTGGATCTAGGTTTCAAAAATGACAAAAAAATTATCAACCCACAGTTCTTAACTGCCTTACATTAGTCTTCAAAGTTAAAAGGAGGATTAAAAACATCACTAAGTAAAGCAAGAAAATACCAGACATGCTGGATTTCCAACACAGTCCAATTTTATCTCCTAATTATTTAATATGCAAGCTGCCAAGTGCACCAACCATTATGACAACAAAAATCTGATCCAACTTTGCAACAACAACAAAAAATGTTTATCAGAGAAGTCTAAACCACAGACTCATTTTGTAAACTTGGAAGCAATTGCAGAGCTAGTGGCATACATCTCAAAGGAAAAGATAAACCTTCACTCACATTTTTATGTAACAACAAATGGATCAGCGGTCTCCATGAAAAAAAAACTTAAATCCTTGACAGTTGAAGCCACAAGACTTCAACAACAACTCCTTCTTATCAGAGATATTTTCACTAACATAAGTGCAAGTAAAACTCTTGGCAGAAGTGTCCTGAGTGGTGCGTGTCAAGAGCGGGGAGCGAGGAACAAAGCTGGCTCTCTGAACACGCACTTGCTCCTTACAAGAAAGGAAACGTTTTGCCTGCTTCAGGAAGGGTCTGGCAGGGTTTTGTCCCCTTCCAAATCATCTCTGATTTCCAAAAACTTTACAGAGCAATTGAAGCCAAATGGCACCTGAGAACTATAGACTCAACAGTGAACTGAAGACTTAAACAGCTTGTGTGAGAATGAGTCGCAGGCAAACGCATTCGAAGCGGGAGGAAAATTTCATGTTTTTACCCACTCCTCACATTTTTTCAAATGCTTCTGGAGGACAAGCTGGCTCAGCAGATCAGAAAGGAAAATGGTGTCTTTCAATAACAGGCTGCTGTTCCAAATTCAGCCCAGTCTAATGGTGGCTGAAAGCTATTATCCAACAGGTGGCCAATGTTGAATGAAATAGGGATTTCACTTCCAGTTTCTGTTAAGTGCCTGCAACACACAACTGGCAGTTTGAGCAGACAGGTCGAGCCCTGGCTCTCCAAGCTGTGACCAAGGTGTGCTGGGAGGGCAGGACAGTGGCTTACACCTGTTTTGTGGCAAAGGACTTCATTTCACCAGTGCTGTTAAATAGGAACCAGGACTGAGCTTGTGTTTTTAAGACAAAGATGAAGAGAGGAATTTTACTTACACGACTTTTGCCTGATTAATTCCAGCAACAGGAGATATGTCTAGTGTGTTTACACTATATAAATTATTATTGCATCAAATTAAACTCAAAACAGCTCTTAAATTTTGTTTGACGCTAGTAGCTGTAGGACCTTACCATCTGATACAGCTCTGCTATCATGGTTCACAGACCAAATGACTAAGCTATGAAATTTTACTGGATGAACCTCAGCAAAGTGCTTCAGGCTAGTTTCTTAACATTAGGACATCTGAGAGTATGGCTACATGGCAGGCATTCCACAGTAATAGCTCGTGTCAACACTTCTGCTGGGGTAAATAAAGGCATAAGCTGCCTCAAATTACCCTGCATTTACTGTGGGGTATAGGGGACTGCAGACAGGACTCCATGGAGCAGGCAGTTATTGTGTGTCCACCACCTCACTTACACAGAGCCCATCTGCCCAAAAGTGCAACCAAACTCCCATATCAGCCTCCAAAGCTGAGATGCTGAGATCTCCACCCTAACCAGGCACAGTTTGCTAATGGATAAGAGGGGATGAGAGGGCTTTAACTCTCCCAGCACCATCATTCCATTCTTTGCCTGGTTGCCAAACACCTTCAGTGCAGACAAACTATTTTAAGCTCCCTCTGACACTGGCTGTCCCTATAGGCTTAAAGGGCATGGCAAACCAGCATCCAAAAGGACAGCCCCCAGGAGAAACCAAATAATTAGCAACATGTGTTTTGGTACAGAAAGGTGCAGAGAACATGGCCTTCCCTTTCAAGGCACACGGAAGAAAAACCTTGGAAAAGCAGGGAACTAGATACTGTTTTCTCAGCAATATTTAGTCTAACTCAGCCTCCACCTACATTCACTTCTGCACTGAAAGAAATACGCTGTGTAAACTTTTAATATTTTCTTTCCTTTATATCCTACCCAGTGTCTTCTCTCAAGAATATTCAAAAAAGCTGGAAAAGGGCAGCATCTCCTCAGGTGACTCTGCAGTAGAAAGTGTCTTCTGCACCACAAGAGTAAAAATCACTATTTCCAAAGCTGTGTTTTCACTTGTGTGTTGTTGGTGACAATGTTATTGATGACCCAGTAACAAAGAGAATAAACCCCACATTGTCAAGACTGTGACTACATATATACACATACGTTCAGGAAAAAGAAGGCAAATTTAAAACAAGTATTTCAATAATAAGTAAGTGTTACAAAATGGTATTTTTCCTCCTAAATGCATGGATAAAGGACCTTTTGCTAGTCTCTGAATTTGCTTTTCACAGCTACATCATCAAGTGATGTCTTACCCAATAAAAATATTTCTGCAGAATTTAATAACTACATCTATAGCACCTTGTCTGAGATTCAAAAGCCTTGGAAATTAAAATATGGCAAGGGCAGAATTTATGACAACTCTGTGAAGTAATGTCTATGCATACACTCCCTCTTAATGTCATGATTAATTTACTGTTAGGACTATATTGTAACAAACTTATTTTTAAGTTACTGGTTCTCCCCTGAAACAATGCCCACCCACAAAAGCCAAGCTGTTGGGCCCTGTGCCTGCTGAGCTGTTTTCTGCCTCCTGAATGATGGCAACCAGAATAAAAGTCAACAATTCTCAGATGTGTTAAAAGCTTCAAGCTCTTTGCAGCACTCCCCATAAGCCATAAGCAAATGTGATACTGCAAAACGGCTTGTCATCACCCTCTTCCTGCCCTTCCCAGCACATATATTCCTCATGAAGGGATCTTTTCTCTCCAATAGCACCTTTGAGATACTGAAACCTTACTGCTCTATTATAGGAAATAGCAGGCAAAGATGTCTGCTCTTACACAAACAATTCTATTTATGAACTGAAAACAACTTCCAGGGTTGGCATTTCCAATATATTTATTATTACAAGGATCATTAATCTTTATAAAGGACAGAGCTCTGAGTTATAACTAACTGCTGTCAGCATAAACTGCTAAAGCCATGCCTAAAGTAACAACACTTCTATGTCGAATGGTATCATGTGAAATATATTCATTGAAAGGAGAAAAATCCCATACATCTCAATTTTGCTGGCATAGATACACACAATTATTCTGTATTTTCAGTAGAAGAAAGAGAAATGGACAGAGTTCAATTAACTCAACTTTGAAGACCCTTTTCCATTACATACCTGAGAAAGTTAAGAGATGTAAACTGCAGCTTTAACAATTCTGAGTGGAACTAGAACCTGCACCACTTTCCAATAATTATTACACATTCAAACAGACTGCTACTGCCATGTCTTTACACCCAATTTTTCCCAAGTCCCACTGCTATTCCTCATAGTCTCCTTCACAGATCTGAGCAACCTTTTTTTCAGGCGTCAAACAATATAGACTAAATCCTCTTTACTTCAGTATTTAGTGGCATGTTTACATATGGAAAGAGATTGCAATAGGTATTCCAGAAAAGCTGCTCTGCAAACACTCTGTATCACAATAAAAGTCTGCACAAGTAAGCACATTAATTACTGATAAATAAAAGCACTTTTTATTCCTTCATTCTATGTCTATAACAAAGGGTCTTATCAGCTTCCCTACATAAACAAGCAGTAAATAATTTGCCCTTTCAGTCTTCTTGGTTCGACCACCCTTAGCTCTTCTGTGAACTTCTTCAAGCTTGCCCATTATTGTTTTGGTGTTTTTCTGGGAACAAGAAGATATTATACTGGTGGCAGTCATATATTGCACACTACCAGACTTGGACTGGCCTCAGCACCCACACTGAAATACACCCAAGCTCCCCACACACACTTGCACCCACACATCTAACAGGGCCAAGATGAGCACTTGCAAACTCAACAAGGGACAGGGGAAGGGCAGAGTAACAACACTTTAGGTCCATGCTAGTTTCTAAAGAAGTGATGTTCCCTGCAATACTCCAAAAGGAACGGCAAGTAACAGCTCAGTCAGGGTTGTAGCCTGCACTCTTTGAAATTTCCCACTGACTTTCAATAATTCCCTAATGAGGGGTGCAAAAAGTCTGCAAAAGGAAAATGATTTCTCTAAAGGTCACATTCAAATGCTTCTAAACAAGTGATTACTTTCAGTTTTGACCTCCTTGGTATCAACTGGGACTTGGCCTGAGAAAACGGTTTCAGGACTCTGCCCACTGGTTTGTTTGTACAGTGGCACAGGAAATATGTAAATAGATTAAATTTACAACAAAGTGCCAAGCATTTGAGATCGCTGGTTCTGTAATATTCTCTGCTACGTGATTATAACAGCCAGAGCCTGACTCGACAGAAGTCAGCACTAAACCCCCTCTGAAAGCAGACACCCTGCAGTGTCCCATGGACTCTCTTTCCACCATCCCAGGACCATCACACGTGTTCACACATTATCAATCTCCACTCAGAGCGAGGCCAGTCTGAAATTACATTAAGTGTCACACACCAGGCTACAGATACAATGGGTGACAGCCCGGAGGAAAGCATGTTCTGTGCCCAGCTGATTTGTCCTGTTCACTTTTGGGTAAGTGATTCTCACTGCCATTCATAAATCATGTCTTCTGAAGAGAATTCAGATTTAGAGCCCCAACCTCCCACTCTACAAACACACTGCTGAGTCAGACCCAGCTTAACAGATCTGAGCAGGCAGCTTTTACCCAGTGTGAGAGTTTCTGAGTGTTCCTCTTCCCTGTGTAAAGTTCTCCAGAACCAAGGATACTCATGTTTATTCATATATTTAGTTCAGCCCTTTACCATCTAACAATTAATTTCAATTACTTGAGTAATGAAATGTATTGGGCTATCAAACTGAAACAAAGAAAGAAAAGCTTTCCTAAAAAGATAGCATGACAGGACATATACTTTCTTCTCCATAAGAACATACAAGTTTTCACTTCAAAAGAATATATGAGAGAAGCATTATTTTTAATAGACAATTAATAGTACATTTTCAGCCTGAATATTCAGAATTTGCCTAGTAAATGAAAGGACCTGACTCCAGCAGAAAGAAATCTTTTCTAAAACAAAGGCATGTTGAGAAAGTGAGACTTGCACTACTAGCAGAGAACATCTCTCAAGCCACATGGGTGAATTTTAACATTTATATTTAACATTTATATCCCTGCTAACTAGACACAGGCTCAAACCAAAAACCACAAATACAGTGAAAGTCCGAACGCAGATCTGAATTTTATAGCTCACACCCCAACTCTTCTCTTAACAATGGCTGGAAAATGCTTTTTGAATCTCCTACAATATTTGTTCCATACACAGGAAATGAGTTTAATCGTACATCTTTGGGGATTAGCTTTGTTTAACTGTCCAAGCCTTTGATTCAAAGTCTGTAGATAATATTGCTGTAGTTGCTACACAGAAATAGACATATTTCCTGATGGGATGCCTCCCTTGCTCACATGGTCATTCACCTTAATCCCTGTTAACTTTATAGGATGCTACAGTGCACATATCACTGGCTGCAAAGGAAGTCCTTTACACAAGTTTCTTGGCCTTCCTCTATTCACAGCATGAAAACGGTGAAGATAAATATACTGCTGAAGCATGGGAATTGGGAAGTTGATAAAAAGTATTACATTCTTACAGAGGAATTCCTCATTTTGAGACAACATAAAGCAGCTCCTGAGGATGAATTTACTGCTTTTCTGCTTCAGCATAGTGAGCTGTATTATGACCCTATAATCCACTGCGAGCAAGGCAGCAGCTGAGAGCTGCACTGCCCTGGAGCTGTCTGAGAGAAGACTGGGATTCACTGAATCACAGCTTCCTTTCCAATTTCCACTCTGCCTCAAGTAAGGCAGCAAGCCCTGCCTCTGCACTGTCCTCTTCCCTAAATGATTCTGCTCATGAGCTGGGCTATGCTCCACTGCCTTTCCACTCACAACCAGATAAGTAAGAAAGTAGGAGATTTGAGGAGAAATTCTTTAAGCTCCAAAAATATGTACATGCTACACATGTTTTTTGTTAGCCATCTGTACAGTGGCTATGGTAGAGCAAAGTGTGGTTATTCAGTAGATATGGTGTGTACTTGCCTCAAATCTCAGTTTGGTGTGCTAGACAGCACACGTCTGCAAAGGATTCTTGGTGCTCCACACCAAAAGCACACCCTGCTAGTTAGACCACCACGTGGCTCTGTTTCTCCCCCCAAGAGTTAGTTTCTGAAGAATGCAGCATTTAAATCAAGCTAAAGGAAAGGCAATAGCTGTTAAAATAGAAGTAGCTAACATATTTTGATGCCTGAGGAACTGGGAGGGAAAGGAAGAAGCACAGGGCAAGTACTGAGAAAGTGTGATCTGTGGGCAATAGGTGGCAAAGAAAACTTTCAGTGTCCAAAGGGAGAGAGGGAAAAGCCCCCAAAACAACAATAAATGTCCATATCCAACACACAGACTAAAGCAACCTGATTCCAGCCAGACTGACCAAATTCTCCAAAACCACAGAGCTGCTAGATTAAAACCATCCTTACAATTCAATATTCAGAGAAATCATCCTTAAATACACAATGATAGAGTTCGACACGCCATAAAATCCTCTTTAGACAGGCAGAGTATTCCTGAATTCTCTTCATATATACAAGGAGTTGGGAGCAGGGAAGCTACAGACTGGGATGTGCCTGGCTGCAGCATGCAGCTCTGGGGGTGTGCTCACTGCAGCCAAGCTGACAGGACAGTAAGCGCCTTTTCAGCACCATATATTTAGCTGTGCTCTCTATTGTTTAAAAGAACCAATTACATTCGCAGCAGAGAATTTAGCAGGACCAAGTAAAAAGCTTGGGAGTACCAGTCACTAACCATCAGTCACCGTTTGTGAACATGACCGTGGGTGATGCATCACAGACAGCACCAAAGGAGGAGGGAAGAGGTGTTAATTAACCTGTAAACCTGCTCCACGTTGTGCTCCAGATGGCACAAAGGCCCGCCGGAATCGGAGGCACAGTTCACCCTCATTATAAGGCTCTCCATTACAAAGCCGGTGCAAAGAAAAGCCTACTGCTTTGACTCACCACCCCACTTCAGCTCTTTGTAAACATTTTGACATGCATTTCACTCATGTACAAACTCTGCTGCTCCAGAGAATAACCTTCGAGAGAGGGTTATTTCATTATTCAAGCAAACACCAGAAAAACTTCATCTCCTCGCAAAGCTTCCAGTCTAACTGGTGCATCAGAGCTTGTCTTCAGTCAAATTTGAACAAACCTTTTCCTTCCCAATTTAGCTATGCCTGTGTAATCCATTTCATTTAGTGACAGCTGTCAAAGTCTGGCATTCTCCTCATGCTGTAGTTTATACCTACTATGATTTACACACATGCCAGCCATACGTTCTCACCCTACATTCCTACTAATCTTGCCCTGACTTTATATGCACCACCAAGAGCAAGGTACAGCAAAAAGCAGCAAGTCCACATCACTTGAATGCACATATCCTTGGACAGGCCTCCAGGAGAGTGGAGATTCAGCTCATACATGAAAGAAATGTCCCTCTCACCACCTTCTACACCCTTGTCCAAAGTCTCATCAGGATGACTGAGAAGTAAAATATCTTTTCTTTCGGTATGTCAGAATTGCTTTGATTAATACAGCCTTTTTAGAATTAGACTTCTTGAGCCATTGGATTGTAACAAGAGCTGGACAGTTCAGAAAGGCCCCTTTCTGAAACATTTTAGGAAGATTACTATAGATCAAAAGAAACAATGTAAAAGATCGGGCTATTTTGCAAGGGGAGATTATATAAACTTCAAGGAGAATTCAAACATTCTTTTTCATTCTTACTTTGGTCAGGAAAGTAAGTGATAAATACCTGGCTTGTTCATAAAAACATGGCAATGAATTAAGAGTAGAGCTGACATTGAAGTTCTTCATGAACTATAAATATTACTCTGATGGGGAAGTGGGATAAAACCAGTAGGTTCCAAAAAAAGACAAATGAGACTAAATGAGTGGCAAGTGTTTAGCTATTTTGGGTCTCTGTGAAGATATGAACAACTTTAGAAAAGAGATACACCTGAGGCTAGGATCTGGACTAGAATGCATGGCTTCTGGATCTCTCTTAGACCATAAATTCAGAGTTTCAGAGACCAGGTCACACCAGAGCAGTCCAGGCTATCCATCCCTGGCCACCCACATCACAAACACCTCCCAGCTTCACACCCCAGCGCCAGACCAGTCTGCTAATCTCAGGTGACTTCAAAGCCTACCTACCTTGCGATTCAGAGAGCTTAAGAAAGCTGTGTTTAACCTATTACCCCATCTCCTTAAGTACAACAGGGCTGACATCCTACCCGTGAAAATCCCAACCACTCAGCAGAGACCCAAGGGGCAGCACCAGCAGCCCTGGTAGGAAGGGCACACCCTGTTATCAGAGCCTGTCTGAACCACGGACAGCTTTCACCTCGGAGGCATCTTTCTGCCACGTACACCTGAAAATTAAATATGGTCCAGCACCATGTGCAGATGGAAAACTCTAAGAAGTGCTGCACTAGACCATGCAGTACCCAACAGACTGAGCTACTAGAAATTTCAGTCACAAGACGAAAATACAAACAAAAATTATTTTATGATTGAAGCAAAAAGGATTAAGGGCATAGCCCAGATATCCCATCTGTACTGGCTGTACTTCTGATGTGCCCATTCTCAGCTCTTCCCCTTAACAACCAAGTCAATTATTTTGTTACATTGTATGCATGCAAATTGGACTAATTTCTTTGACTATGTCCTCAATATCCTAATTTTGCCCTTTCCATCCTTTACCAAGCCTGTCTACAGAAGCTGAAGATGCACTCCCTCCTCTGTCCACTTGCTTTGTTCAGGCCTCCTTTCAGAGGAGAGGTCAAGCCTTTCCTCTCACCAGCACTCTCTCGTCTTCTTTCTTAGGAGAACATTTTCACCCAGATGAGGGGATTGCACTTTGCACATTCCTGTTTGATGCATTTCTTGTGAGACAGGATCAAATGAGACTGAAGGCCCAGAATGCCCCATGCTGTGTACCTTGCATAAAATGTACTTTCTCTTACACTAGAAAAAGGCTTACATGACATATATTTTTTATAAATATATATCTATGAAATTTTGAAAGTAGGCAAAAAACATTATAATATCATAAGGTGGCAAGGAATACAAAAGAAGAAAAAAAACACAGTGAATAGAATCCTTTTTTATAAAAAAGAAAACTATGCTTAACACAAACTCCTTCATGAATTCTCTTTATACTTCCAGCGACACAAATTCACCATTCTGCTGACACTGTTGCTGACGCTACTGAAAAAGTCACCCAAGATGGCTCATTTTAAAATAAAATTTTACAAGGAGACAAAATGGGGATTTTTAATGGAACATTTCCTTCTACTTAATCACAGCATCATTACTGTGATGGTATGAAGCCCATTTGGTCTTTTAACTGATTTAATGATAAACATATAGTATTTGGGGATAACTCCCACAAAGACATCCAGTTAAAGGAGAAAAATCTTAAATTATAGTTGCTCAAAACAGTCCTCCTCTAATTTACTTAATGCCAACAAACAAGATATCCCTGCAGTAATTCCATGTTTCTAATACTGATATCAGTTTTAATACTACCTTCAGATTCCACTCATTTCAAGTCACTGAGAAATTCCTAAGTATTTACAATCATCAGTCAAACAAGGAACCATTTCAGCTCTTTGACCTTAGAATCATGAGGTATAAACTTTCAACTTCCATAGGGAAGATATTTTTAAAACGAAGAGTGCATTTCCCAGAATAATGATGCCCTAATACTAAACAGCAGCTCAGTTATTTTGTGTTAAGAAACCAAAGCCCTTCTTACACAATTTCAAAGCAGCAGCTGTGACTTTGAAACTAGGAACTCATTCTGACCACCTGCTTTAAAACCAGCCAAAATAAACGTGGTGGGATGGTTCCTGTTGATAACCATAGGATGGCAGGGTAGCACAGGTTATTTGCTGCTAGGGCTTAGGACCTAGACATCACTAACTTCTCCAGGATTTCATCTGGATGAAGACCTTGGGATCAAGCTTCATCTGAAAGCTGGATTAATTATTCAGTGCCAGTTTGCAGTACTGTTACTCAAGAGGAGCAAAACTTCATTGCACAGCTGAGATATATTGTTCACGGCATGCCATTCACAGTGTGATGTTTTACTCCCACAGCAGATGATACTTCCTAATCCCTTGCCAAACAGAAAGTATTATGGTCTGGCTTACAAGGCATTGGTTTCTTTGAAGAAAGAGTTTGTTTTGCTGCTGGTTTTTTGTTCTTTTTTTTTTTTTTTTTTAAGTAATAAACTCAAACCCATCCATAACAGCAATAACAGTAAACTAAGGATTGTTACTTTAAAACCTTAAACTAGCCTACTTCTTGTAGCCTTACTAAATGCAAAAACCGTTGCCAAAACAGTGTCCACCAATGCAACTTAAGTGAACACTAACTAAACCTTCCCAGATCCACAACCACAGCTAATGTAGCGGAGTGTATCTCAGAAGATATTTCAGGGCCTAATCCTGCTCTCAGCAGAATTAACAGAGAGTTACTCAACTTCAACAGTAAAAGAATTTGGCCTACAAAATCTCAGACATTTCTAATTCTCACTGTTAAAAAGAAAATGTAGTCCCCCTCAAAAAGCTCCACTACAAAGTACTACAGAAGAAAAAGAAACCTTAAATATTTAAAAACATACAAACATGTTCCTAAAAGTTTAATTTAATATAACATTGTTAAAGAAGGAGACAAGAAAAGAAGAAAATCAGGTCACTCACAAGTGTCCTAAACTCTTTCTGCTTTCTACTACTCTTTGCCTTGCTTTTCGCCCTTGCACTCTCCTTGTGCAGAGGCACATTTTGGACAAAGCACCGACTGTAACACTCACAGGGCTGAGGTGGGCACAGGCTCTTCTCCTTATGGCCAGCAAAGGACACACACTTTGATCTTCAAGGAAAAGACTCTGGATCGTGCAACTCGAAAGGCTGCTACAAGTTTATTTCTTTTTTTTTTTTTCTATAAATTATCCCTCCTTTTGATATCTATTCTTGCCCTTAAAAAAAAAAAATCAAGTTAAGATGAAAACTGCCCACACGACAAGTTTGTGTTTACAAGCTTAAGAGCAAGTTTCACTTGAACACAGGTCAATGCCTCTTTAAGAAAACATCACATACCCAAAAAAATCACACATGGTTAGAACACATCATGAGCAGAGAGGAATTGTGGACTCAGTCTGTGAGGCACCGAGCCAGCCTGAGAAGCCCTTTGAAGTTAGAAAAACATCCTCTGGTCAGAGCACATTTGTGAAACCGTGGGACAGGCGCTTTAAACAACATTCACTCCGAGATCACCTGCGGTGTGCCAGTGGATTGGCGCCTGGGTAACTTCAACAACGTAACCCTTTATATTCCACCAAGATCACTCACTCCAAAATCTCTCCTATCAACAGCACAGTCACAAAACTGCTTGGCAAAGCACGTACCATTTCCCTCTCTGTACAACGCAGGCAGGCAGTTCCAGCAGCCATGCGAGGTTTGGGGAAACCCAGTGGCCAGCAGCCCTTGGGCAGCAGAAGAAAGGCCACTGTCCCTGGCCACAGCAGGGCTGACACAGAGGGAAGGCACTGCCCTGCAAGGAGGGCCACTGCAAAGCAGCGCTGCACAAGGCACAGCAGAGGCTGGAATGCAGCCAGGCGTGACACAGAGCACTCGTCACCCCTGTCAGGAGAAGGAAGATCCTTGGCTGTGGACGGCTAAGTCCAGGTTACACAAGGGGTTTATTCCTCCCCCACTTACACACAGGTAAGACTGAACATCAGAAGACTTTTCTGGCAAAGTTAGCTCCCTCCGCCCAGCTCTGCCATCAGCTATTAGCACCCAGCCCTCTAGCACCAGTGTGCTGTGCCAGCCCAATTTAAAGCACATCCACCCCCTGATCTGGCAGCTGTCTCAGGCTGGAGTGCCTCTCAGAAGTCTCTAACTGAAGGCAGCAGTGGCTACCCAATCCTCACACTGCAGGATACTGGAATTGATGTGCAATAGCAGACGATCTTGACTAGAGCCCATGTCAGCTGAGACTGTGGAAGGAACAAGCCTCACCCTGCCTTTGGATGGGGTTCCTGCTGGTACTAGGAGACACTCAGACTGCACACCAGGCCAGGACTCTTTCCTTTCTTAAAACATGCCCCTAAAGGCACATCAATAGCATTTTTCTCATCTAACCATTCTGCTCTTCTGTGTTTGACAAGCTTTCCTACTTTCCCCAGTGGTGGTGAAATTCCCCTCATTTTTGAGGAGACAGGACTGGCAGTGTTGCCATCAGAAACACATGAGGAGGGTCAGATTACTCTTGCAGAGCTAATAAGGGACCTCACAGTCTTTTTGCTTCTCCCACAGGACATTACCCATTGTCTGTTATTCAATTACTGACAAATCTAGGGGGCTTCCCACTGCAGTGCCTTTGGTTTGTGTCTTTCCAAAATGGGGAAAATCAGAGGTGGCCATAGATTAAGGATAGATTGTTTTAGCAGAGGTTTGTTCTGTATATGAACAGCATATGTATGTTTAATGAACAAGCACAGACAACACCTGCGTGCTGCAGTCTAGCTAGTCCCTCCTGTATAGGACACAGAGCTACTTCAGCGTGCCTTACTTTTGAATTTTGGTACAGAGTTCTCACTATTTTTTTTTTTTCCTAAATGGCATTTTAAAAAAATAAATCAAACACTCATCTGGAAAAGAATACCATGGTAAGGTTGATGACCAAATGCCAGTGAAGTCCATATAGCATCAATGAATACAATACTTCTTTTCCAAATGCCAGGGATTTTTTTCTTTCTTTTCTGTTACATATTACATTGTTGTAGTCCAAGAGCAACTGTCTTTCAAAGTAAAGCCCTGTACAATAGCTTACACAGGAAGAGATCTCATTTACTTCTTTATGCTGTGCATTAGTCCAGAGTTAAAGATTTTGTGTGCTTCCCATTAGTCATAAATAAATGATTGAAAACACCCTTAGAGTAGAAGAAAAAAAAATTGAGACTGTGGTTCAATACTTTAACAAACCAACCTAATTAGATTAAAAAAACACCTTCATACAATAAAAATGTGGCATTTTAATGGGTATTAAGCAGTGCTGTGGGAATAGCCTCTTTCAAAACTAGCTTTTTAAACCTATCTGGAAAATTACATTGCTAATTACAAATGGGAATATAAGTGGCAGTACAGCTGGGAAAAACTTTTGTGAACCTGTCATAAAATGATCAGATAAACTGCATCTGCAGGGGAAAATACACTGCCATCACACCAGCAATGTAACTGCCAGACTAAAAGAATATTAGTCTCTTTAACCTTCCCTCATCTTCCACTGATGTGGCAGCAAACCCAATACAAAACCACTAAAACCAATGAGAAGCTTCCCCTCTATTACAGCAGGACTTTTGCATTAAAGCGTAACAGAAATAATGCAGAATTTTAAAAAATTACAGAAATTATATTACCTAACTGCACTGAGTTAGTTAAAAATATACATTTAAATGTAATTTATTTATGGTATTTGAAAAAACTCCTTTTACATATACATCCACATCAGGAACAAGACCTTGCACATAAGCTTCGCATAAATAAAAGTGGCTTTAACTGAGATAACCTATGAAGTTTATCCTCAAAATAAAATTAAATATTCAGGATGGCTAAATGAGGCACAGTTTTTCCATGGGAAAAAATATCAAAGTATTATTTATTTTCCTGTAGGTACTTGTTTTGAAAAGCCTTTCCTCCCCACCTGGCCTTCCGCTAAAAGCCACAATCTACATTTAAACAGTGTGTACGCTTCAGAAAATTATCAACCATCATTTTTACAGCAGGAGTTTATGAAATTATTTGATCCACTTTTCATATAGAAAGTCTATGGCTGACCATAAATAGGCAGGCTCCCAGTATAAACTTACCAGGATTACATCAAAGACCTTCCTCTAGGATCAGACGATTGATTTCTTCAATGCTTTTTAGAATTTCTTCCAGGATATTTTGGGTTATTGCCTTAGACCTTTGCTCAGCTGGAATGACAGATATTCTGTTTGCTAGACTGTGATGTTCTCTCTTTACAGGGGAATGAGTGTCTGTAGTGTATACACACGTACACTACACGAACAGAGAGAGACTTGGAAAGTTCACAGGCAAAATTATTATTTATTGTTTCAAAAAGAGTAGTTTATTACAGAAACACTGATACAGGCTTAACCGCAGCAGCTTACGCAATACAGAGACTGCTTGTTATTCTGTGAGCTCAGGACTGGGACACTCCATGCTCAGAGAAAATCCCCACTCCCCCAAACAGGCATTTGTTCCTTCTATCCACATAACGCACAAGGCTTAGCCTTACAGCTACTACCCTCTTTACCTAACTCTCTTGAATCTAACTGTCCTGGAAGTATGAAAGATTTTAAAGACAGGACAAGAAGCAGCTTAGTCCTTACCTACCACTATCAAATCTTAGGGGAATCAGACAGCAAACTATCTCCGAGGGCAATGTGACACACTACCCACCGTTCTCCTTCCTCCCCCAAGACAAATCTGTCACCTCCGTACCACTCATCATTCACATCAGAGTATGGATCAAAAGATCCAAGGCTGCTCCCAAATCCCATTTCTCCTGCAAGACGGTACTTTGTTCTGTCACTTCCCTACTGAGTCTATCCCCTTATTTTATGCCTCACAGCATGTGTGGCTGCACCCCAAGATCAAACACCCATGCATGATTTTCTTTCACAGATCTTGAATCACAATGTTATACTTTAATAGGAACCTCAATATACTTAATCCCTTTAAAGCTGCCACAGTAATGCCCCCAAACGCATTAAATTCCACCCTAATCACAAAATACAAAGTATTTCTCTGGATGGACAGTGCACAGATTGTTCTGACCACATGCCAATCCGCCTCTGAGCTAAAGCAACATACACTGCCTGCATTTGTTAGCCAAAAGTACAAGGATACATGGCTGAAAATTCCAGGCACCTTAAATGTTCTCTGCTGCAAATTCTGCTCAAAACGTAACTGAATGTTTAAGAGAGGATCTCACATTCTCAAGGCATTCTCATTGCAAATGACACAAGGAACAAGGGCCACTGAGCCTGCATTTAAATCCAAACCTACTAAAACTGAAAGCAAGGCTGGCAGATGTCCCCTTTCAAGGGGTAATCAAGACACCCACACCCCATCAGTCAACTCAATGATGAGTCCCATTGAATTCTCAGACTAAGAAGGGTTATTGGATAAAATTACCAAATTATTGGAGCATTGATAAAAAGCAGAA
Organism: Leptocoma aspasia; assembly: GCA_013399835.1. Classification (NCBI taxonomy): domain Eukaryota; kingdom Metazoa; phylum Chordata; class Aves; order Passeriformes; family Nectariniidae; genus Leptocoma; species Leptocoma aspasia. The sequence continues at coordinate 50,803 of VXAX01000301.1, forward strand.
AAACTGCATGCCTGATAAGTTCTCGTTCACAAGTATTAAACTTTATTAACAATAGCCCTAGGTTTAAGGAACAACTACTTTCCATGTATGTTTGGCAGGGACCTTGATTTGAACCAAGGAACCACAGGGTCTTCTCCCCCTGCTGAGGGGCTGGTGTCTGCTGGGACCCTTCAGGTATATTTTTACAGGGCTCTTCTTGGCCATTGAGGAGCTCCTCAGGCACTGATGGCATTCCAGTCTCCTGTGGCCACTGTCTGGTCATTTGAGGAGCAAAAATACTTATACCACCAGAATTTTTACAGACCGAAACAATAGGATCATTTATTGCCCTATAATATACAATAGGCCAAACCACAGAATTGCAGAGTGGTTCAGGTTGGAAGGGACCACATCATCTGGGTCATCTGGTCCAAGCTCCCTGCTCCAGCAGGGCCATCCCAGAGCACAGGCCACAGGATTGTGTCCAGAAGGTTCTTGAATCTCTCCAGTGAAGGGAGACTCCACAGCCTCTTGGACAATCTGTTCCAGTGATTGATCACTGCACAAGAAGGAAGTTCTTCCTCATGTTCAGGTGGACATTTCTGTGCATCAGTTTCTTGAAATTGTCTCTTCTCCTATTACTTAGCACTACCAAGCAGAGCCTGGCCCCAGCCTTTTGACACCCTCCCTCCAGATACTGAGAGACATTGAAGAGGTCCCCTCTCAGCCACCTTCTCTGAAAGTGCTACAGGACCTCCCCAAAAGACACTGCAGCGCTCCGTTCCTTAAACAATTGGATTCTGTATGACTAAACCACAAGTATGCCTGATGTATGATGGGCACCTATCAGGTGATGTGAGACACAAACATAAAAAGATTAGTGAATCCAGTTGAACACTTGCTTACAGACATAAGGCTGTTGGAAGGCCAAGTCCCGTGGCAAGGCAATGGATCACCTTATTAAACAGTGGACATCAGGTTACACAGCAGCAAAAAGCACGCCGCATTGCTCTGATGACAATAAATCCAGAAGCCTACAAAAAGTGAATGCCCTGTACAACAGTACCCCTTGCAGAGACACCAGGGGATCAGTGGTTGAAGGTACACAAATAATTTCCCCTTTCTCTTAGCTTACACTAAAAGCCAGCACAGCCCTTTCACCACAGCTAACACCACTGGCCTTCCACCACTGCAACAAAAATGTCATGAGATATTGCAATACAAACATGCTTTGCTGGCTCAAAAATCAGACACAATGAAGACTTTGCATTTGGAACTTGGTTAATAATTCTTGAATAGAATACAGCCCAACTCAGCCTCCCATCAAGACTCTGCAGGAGTAAATACAGGCTTAGTTTTGCTGCCAATGTTGGCAGATATGACTAAATAAATTCAGAGCAAGTATATTTGACCATTCCTTCACATTAATTTTTTTAACTAAAACTTTACTTCATTTTCCATGAAAAGATTTCAAACTATATGATATTTATAGATAACTCACAAGTATTCAAAGTAACTGGCATATGAAGAAAAAGTAGTTCCATTATAAAAAAAAAACTAAAAAACAACTTCAAGTATTTTGTATGTCTGAACATCTACCATTTGCTTTCCAACCAGGGTTTGATGCTGACATTCATGAAGCAAATTCCGTCTGCAAGGATTTCTATAAAGGCCAACATCTGCAGCACTGGGAGCAATGTTCCATTCTGATTTAAATATCACCACCGAACAATTATTTCCCCAACTTTGGAAAAACTAACTCCTACAAAGTTTCAGTACTCAAGAGACTTCTCTTTCCTCTGTTCATAACTCAACTCAAAAGAAACCATAAAAGTCAACTGAGATCTTCTTCTGAAGGATGCATACAAACAGCCACTTACTGAGCTCCTCCTGGGTCTTATTACAGATCTCAAAACCTACAGAAAACCCTTCTGTTAATGACTGCTGCTGTAAAGAACATTCCCGTATGTCGACAATCATGTGCTTAAAATGTCCCATTTTTGTTATAACTGAAGTTTTAGTGTGAAGTCTGGACTGCATTATTTACATTTAAGACATTAAAGAATGTAACATACTGTTGTTACTTTTTATCCCAGATTACAGAAGAAAATATACTCCATAACCAAGGCCTTCTCATTCAGAAGAATTAAGGTTTCACTAAGCTAACAGGGACTATCAGGAGCCCAAAAGACACAGATGAGGACTTGACCCGGCTACTACAGCAAATATGTTTTCTTCTTACAAATACCAACCTAAGTAACTCCACTTTAGTGGGGGTGGGAGAAAGAGGGTTGTTAGAGATCAAAAAAGGAGTTCCTTTAATGAGATTGTTTGCAGAAACTTCATGGGCCATTCGGCTTTCCAATCAACATGCCAAATTAAAAGTGCACCACATTAAATCTGAAACACCTATAAAACAAGCCCTGATGAAATACAGTCTTCCATCTACCTCCTCCATATGGCTCAAGCAAAGTCAACTTTTAATTTCATAACACAAAATATTTAATTTATGCTTTTCTTCATATGTCAGTTTAACCTCTGGCACATAGCTTTGAAACCATATAAGGATGCCTAACACTTTCCATATGGCAATTGAATTGTGGCTTTTAATTGCACCAACTGGTATCATTCAAGGATAATTCCCTTGGAATCCAGCTTTCTGCTACAGTATTGGCCAATTCACTAATCTCATCACCATGGCACTAATACTTTCAGAGACTCTGTGATTGTTAATATTCATATTATAATTTTCCCAAACCAGAGCTGTCAAGATATACTATGTACACCACTAATTAAATTATCTTGGTTTGTTGGCACCAAATTTCAACACTAAATAAGATTCTGCTTTTCACTCTCTCAATACAAAGTTTGGTAATTTTACTTTAAATGCCATAGACAACATTTTTGTGTACTAAAATACCTTTTAGTCATATCAATATTGAGAACTGCTGAGTCTGTTGTTTATTTTAATCTTCAGAGTCAATAAAAATAATTATTTACATAGTACTGACCTTAATGGACTTAAAAATATTTCAGTTAAAAAGATCACTTCAAGCAATCACAGAAGATAACATCCAAGGAAGCTTTCATTGCCGTTGTCACTGTACCAGTAAAAAGGCAGTCTTTCAAATGTCACTTTACCCATGAAATGACTCCAAAGTAGTGCTACAATTAAATCTTGCATTTCAACAGCCTTTAAGCTATACTATGTACATAACACTAAAAAAGTCTCATTTCTGTTTATTATTTTCATTTTGGATGAATGACCTACCCAGCTGTGTCTTCTGTAAGGTGATGTATTTTTGATATGCACAGACACACACACTATTTAACAGTGGGGGACTGGGAAGGGCTTCTTTTTTAATTTAAGATTGATCATACTAGAGGAGCAGTGAAGTTGACACTGGTGTTGTCTCCTCTCAGCCATGCAAGGAATGCCCATTAATGTTACTGGCAGTTACAGGCACAGAACAAATGGAGAACAAGCCCCACCTCTGAAGTACTGATGAGCCTCAGAATTTCATACTGTGTTAGTCCCAAACTAGATACTCAACTCTAATTAATATCAATTAGGGTTGAACATGAGGATCACTAGGACCGATGAGCACAGCAGAAGTGGTAAGCTAAAGTCATTTCTATTTTACCTAAAATGATTACCTACAATGTGGCTCACTGAGAGTTGGTTTGAAATTTAATTAAAAATATGATATTTTTTCCATTCCCAAGCACAGATGTCAATGAGACGCACAAGATCCTAGTAAAATTTCTTATGGCTTTGAAGATAAAAGTAAATGGAACTAAGCAAATGTCATATTTAATATTCCCCCCTCTAGCATAGAGCCATTTCTCAGTTAAATAAATAAATGCATGAATATTTGCAAACAATGTTGATTTCCAAAAATAGTTTGTAAAAGTAAACACACTGAATAAATTTAAACTTAGGAATTATACAGGATAATCCACAGTATCAGAAAAACCTTTCTGGATACAAGTTAACTCATTCATAAAGCAGCAAAAGAAGTGTATTCAGTTGCTAGCAGATTTACAGCCTCAGTGGTTTCAATTAGCTTTGAAACCAGAAGACGACTCTGGACCTCATACTTTTCATGGATGCAAGAGAATTCCTTTTCTCTTTAATCCTTCGTGATGGGGAAGCTGCAGGCCAGCCCTGGCCCGCGGAGTCATTAAAACCCTTGGAGCAGAGCAGCCCCTGCTGGGCGGGTGGCAATGGTTTAATGAGATCAGAGCTCAGCCCAGCCCAGCCAGCTGCAGACACACCACGGGGCTCACTCGGGACATGCTCCCCTCCCCTGGCTCCTGCCTTCACCCAACCATCCACCAGGACACCCTGCTCAGAAGACTGGTGCTTTTGGCAACAGCTGGACACCAAGTACTGTTCTTTCAGCACACCAATTCTGCTCTTCCAGTACTGTTCTTTCTGGACACCAATTACTGTTCTTTCAGTGAACTGGAGAGGAGAGACAGATGGACAGGACACGACGGGGACAACACATCAGCTGAGGGAAGTCTTCTCTGACTGAGAAACTCTCAAAACCTCTGCTCAGGAGAAGGAAAGGTGTCGTATAATTGAACTCACCGTGAGTGAAGTGATGTAAAGACCTCCCCTCCACAACAATTGTAAATTCAATCATTCCAGAGAGGACTACATATGAAACTTTACTGCTTTCCTGTATTAGTCACTCATTCCTCTTGTAAAACACTGCATGAACCCCCTGAACTTCAGTGTCATCTCCCCTGGATGACTAACGGTAGCAGAACAATTCACTGTCTGTTCTTGAGAGAAACAGCCTTCCAACTACAACCAAAACAGAATTTTTGGCTTATAGACAGTAAAATAAATCAAATTGCAGTATTACATCCAAGTTCTGATAAAAATTATTTAAATTTTGAATTTTCAGTCTTGGAAGCTCTTCAGGCTAGGTACTCCTCTCCCATCAACAGGTCTTTGGAAGTAAACTGAATTTCCCCAAATAGGCCCTACATACTAACAAAACCACAATCAACAAAGCTCTGGTTAAGGATTCCTACAAGGAAAATTATTTCTAGGACTATTATCTTTTTAACACAGCTGTATGTTTCTGTGAATGCAAATACTTTCATCAGTGTTTGATCTAGCTCCTTCTGCCGTTAAGTCACAAACGCAGCAACTTGGGATCTATACTGGGGGAAAAAACTCCATGTTTTACTGAGAAGTCACAGTTTCAGCTGTGACACAAAAAAACTGTACCATTCCACAGAGCCTTGTAAGCTTATTGAACATTTTAGGATGAATTTTGAAGCAGTAAGGAGAAGAGTCCTTGGTCAATTCAAGTGCAACACTAGTACACTGTTGGGAACTACATCACTGTCCCACACAACCCCATGACTAACCATTAGCAGAAGAAACTACTATTTCTACATCTTGAGGAGACCAAAGAACCAAGAGGGTAGGCTCCAATTCCCTTTGTATCTTGGTATAATTATACAAGAGATCAAAGAGATCTCAGAAGAGAAGCAGTCATGCAGTCTCACTTATGGAGTCAATAGCTGTGACTCCGTAATCCTTGTCAAAATGACTGTACATATGGCACATCTGGTTCCAATGTAGGATTAGAAATGCATCCTTCCATATTCCAAAAGTTCATATTTTAAAGGAACTTTAATGTAGCTGTCACAGTGTGCCTGTGATAGGATGACAATTAAACTAAGTCAACAAGCAGGCTATACACGCACACAGATACTACCAAATACATTAGGCAATAAATGGCAAATATTTTTGAACATTCAGAAACATCTCTATAAGGATGACAGTAAAAGGCCTCATGGGAACAGTGCTTTTAACCACACTTAAACCTATTTACAGTTTTATAACATACTAAAACTGTAGACTAATATTTAGTTAATGGCTTGCTAATTGCTGAGCCATCATGAGGAGGACTTCCTCTTGAGTAAGAGGGGAAATACTGTTCTACTGTCATTCCAGCTGAGCAGACCTCAACAAACTGCCAACTGAAGAGGGTTGTGAATAGAAAGTACCTTTGACAAAAGATATTTTCTCTTTCTTTTCAGAAAGCAGATCATCTTTGTGGAAGGAAATACATTTCACAAACTAAAGTCAGAGTTTTTACCTTTAACTCTTGTATATCAAACCTACGTTTGGTGAGTTGAGCTTCTTTTCTAGAAAATATACATGTGAAATGTAGAACATATGTAAAAACCGTGACTTACAAAAATTGGGATAATTAGAAAATAAAAACATGTTTTTACTCTTTGCATCTGTATCAATGTATAGTATGTACTATTGTTAATGAGAACTTCTTTGAACATAGTTTCCTAGTAAAGCACAATAAATATCACTTCAACCAATCATACCTGCGAGTTGAAAGTGATTATGTTCATCAGTTACAAAGAAATCAACATCTTACCCCCTTTGTCTTTACTTCTAGTGACTCTCACACAATTTATGCTCCTCAAAATACAATACTGGTGCAATCTAAAATGTCATCATTAGCTTTTCCCATACTACACATCTTCTACTCACTCACACATCCCACCTAAAATGAACTATTCTCGACTTGCAAGTTAATTTTTCCTGAGACACAAGAAGTCCAGGCTTCTGACAACACAACTGGTAGCTAACAAAGCAAAGAGCCTGCAGGAGGTTTGGTGGCCCTGGCTCTGCTTGTGCTTTCAAAGCCACACTGCTTGCTGGCAAGCAGATTCCAATCTCCCCATCTCTCAGGTTACCTTTCTAGTGATGAAGCTTTCAGGGCTTGATCCAAAGTCAATGGGAGTCTTTCAGTAAACATCAATAAGCTCTGGATCACACCCTGAAACACTATGAGGACCATATCTAAGTAATGTTAAGTCTGTTTACCTCCCATCATGCCTCTTTGTTTAAAGAGACAACATTAAAAATAAATAAAAGAAAACGGCAACTGAAACATTTCCTCCAGCCCAGCTCTGCATGGAGGACCGAAGGAAAGAGAAGGGGTGGAAAGTGACCAGTGAAACAGCCAGGAGAAGTAACTGGCACAGTAACTCTCGTGGAGAAAGTCAGCCTCACGTTATTAGCAAAGAGCAAATAAATAACAACAACTCTTCGGGGACTTCTCCTTGCCTGCCAAAATGTCACAGACAAACTTGTGCGCTAATCAGGGTTCAGAAGCTATCGCACAGTGGCTGGGTGCTGGGCTTTCCCCAGAGATTGTTTGCTCCTGTTTGTGAAAGGTTTTGTTCTAATCGTACTGCCCAGACAGCAGCAGTCAGGTTGCCTTACTCCTCTGGCTTTTGTACCCTCACCAAGTTTGCTCTGCAGCTTCTAACTTCATCAAAGGACTGAAGGAAACCACCCACGGGGCAGCGCCTCGGAGCAACATTAGGGCAAAGAAAACCTTCCTTTGCACAACCGCCCCTTGGGAGGGAAAGAGGGATGTAGAAAGAGCTTTTGCTTTTCACTATTTCAAAGGGAAGGGGCGGGGGGGCAGCGAAGAAGCTGACATACCCTGGCGCTGGAGAGCCTGCACACGGCGCGGTGCTGGCAGCCGTGCTGGAGTCCCGAGCTGCTGCCGCCGCTGCTGCTGCCCCCGGAGTATTTCTGCTTCACCATCCAGTCCTCCAGCCCTCTGCGAGCCAGAGAGGCGTTCACCGCAAAACTATCACCTAGAAAAGAGGAGACAATGCCGCCGCTGAGCCGCCCGCAGAGCCCGCCCGACCCCCGCGGCCATCCCGGGCTGGGGCCGGGGCTGGAGCCGGGACCGGGAGCGGGGCCGGGAGCGGGGCGGCCGCGCAGGGAGCAAAGCGCGGAGCAAAGTTGAGGGGAGAGGGCAGGGCGCCGGGGGCAGCCAGCCGGACCGGGGGAAGGCGTTCAAAGTTACTAACAGTGAGGAGCCATCCCTACCTTCTGGACTTTCTCTGGGTTTACAAACGGCAGCTAGGCAGATCCGGAGGAAAGTGTGTGAGGGAAATAATAAAGGAAGATCGTTAGACACCAGAATAAAATCACAGCAACAAACAGAGTAAAATCCGAATAAAGGGAAGGGGCTAAGGAAGTACCAAGTGAAAGGAACTAACCATGTTTCGAATGAAGTTTCCCCATCTCTCTGCATTGATCTGCAATTACGATTCATTTGACTGTTTTCAGTAGGGTCAGGTTCGCTTGTTGTTATTTTTTGTAGATATATAAAATCCCAGCGTGTTTAGAAATCCATGTGCTCCGCTTCTCCCTGCTAACACACAAGCGAGCTCAAATCTCAGCTCCTCTCCTGCAGCACGGTCCGGCGTCCCCCTCTCCGCTCCAGCCTTCCTCCTCTCTCCTCTCTTTCCCAAAGACAGAGGCGGTTACAAAAGACCTTACTTCACCCACCGGGGAACATGATTGACACCTCATTGAGATTAGACCACTTGCAGGCAGCCTCCGCCTTCCCATTGGGCCGCGGCGGCAGATGAAAGGGGCGAGTGAGCCTTTTGGAGGCTCAAAAAGGAAAAA